>QZGG01000252.1:0-189234 GCA_006409495.1 Sedum album
TCAACTGATTGTTCCACCAGGGAAATGGCTCACTGGTAGCTTCAACATCACTGCCAGCCATTTCACTCTCTTCCTCCACAAAGATGCTGAGATCATTGCCTCTTTGGTAACTCTATACACATTCTTATTCTTCCTTTACTTTCATTGGGCCTTCGACTTCATAAATGAGCTTTGACCTTTTGGGCATGCAGGAAGAGGCTGATTACCCCATAGTAGCTCCACTCCCATCATATGGCAGAGGAAGAGACGCAGAGGGTGGAAGACATGCAAGTTTGATATTTGGGACAAACTTGACTGACATTGTCATCACAGGTACTCTCATTTTCACAAAATACTCATTGAAGTATTTTGATGTATGAAATCCGTGATGGTTTTGCGTTTTGTTAGGTGCAAATGGAACAATAAACGGGCAAGGAGCCTCGTGGTGGGATAGGTACCGAGCGAAGGAGCTTAAATACACTAGGCCTTACTTGATTGAGATTATGTACTCAAACCAAGTTCAGATCTCTGATCTCTTCTTGAAAGATTCCCCTTCATGGAATGTCCATCCTATCTACTGCAACGATGTGATTGTACAAGGCCTTACCATCACTGCTGCCGAAGATTCTGAAAATACCGACGGCATCAACCCTGGTATGCCCTGCGTGTTGAATTCTCAACTTCTTAGTTTGGAAATGCAGTTGATTCTGACTCGGGTTTAATTTCTTTTTATCTCTCGACAGATTCTTGCTCGAATGTTTTGATCCAAGACAATTACATAGTGTCCGGAGACGACTGCATTGCCATCAAGAGTGGATGGGATCAGTATGGAATCAAAGTAGGCCTACCTAGCCAACACATTGCGGTCAAGAGGGTGACCTGCATTTCCCCATACAGTGCAGGTATTGCCTTGGGAAGTGAAATGTCCGGAGGAATTAAAGACGTCAGAGGAGAAGATCTCAACTTTATCCGCACAGAATCAGCTGTGAGAATCAAGACAGCAATAGGGAGAGGGAATTACGTAAAGGACATTTTTGTCAAGAACGTTGTGATGAAAACAATGAAGTACGTTTTCTGGATGACTGGAGAGTACGGTGAGCACGCGGACGATGGCTATGACCGTAATGCCATCCCAGTTGTGCAGAACATCAATTACCGGGACATGATCGCAGAGAATGTGACACAACCTGGACGCATGGCTGGGATCAATGGAGACCATCCATTTACAGGCATTTGCATTTCAAATGTGACAATTGACCTTGCGAAGAAGCCTAAGAAGTTGTTGTGGAATTGTAGTAACATTGCTGGAGTAAGCCAGAAAGTGACTCCTGAGATTTGTTCGAATCTGCCGGAGAAGAGCTTGCGTGGTTCAGGGTGTCCTTTTCCGACTGAAAGATTACCAATTGAGGATGTTCAGTTGAAGACATGTTCTACTTAAACCAATCCTTATACAAAAAAAGATTGATAAGACAATTTGTTTCTTAATCTCTTATGCAGCATGCGTAAATGTATCCCTCCACCGAGACTTTTACACGTCTTTCATACAATTCTGACATAACTCCATTGCATCTATTGCAACAGGGATTGAACCTTGGACCTGAGGATTTTTTGTCAGACTCCCCACCATCAGGCTACCACCCCTGATGGCAACTCTTTCAATTAGTTTGAACATCGATATTTCTTATATTTCTTTAGGGATGAGGGCCATCTTCATATAATTTTACGTACGTTGTTTTAATAATCCAACACAAATGTTGAAGACATCTAAAATTATCGTCAATATCTTTGTCATTTGTCGTCAAAAAAGAATATTGTCTAGAGTTTTCCTTTATTTATGAATGTGTCTAAACTCATAATTTGAACGGGGAACGCATGCCGTCAAAATTGATCGATCCACATATGTCGCTGATTATTCATACGAGAGGTTTGGGAAGGAAATATTGAATCCTTGATTCATACTCTAAACGTCGCTAACCGCCTGAGCTATTTTCATAATTTGCCCTCATCTGTATTTTTTAATATTTGAATTGCTAATAAGATCTTCAATTTTTTATTTCGACCTCCTAACCGTAGTTCATATTTTGCATATTTACGTCCGAGATTTGTTTATTATTTATATAAAAATATTAATTCTCATCCAATCGTCCAATTTAATTAAAAACTAACTTCTTTCTCACGTCAAATTAATCAAATCAACTTCAAATATTATATCTTTTGATCTTAAAAAAATATATTATCTTTCTAATCTTAACCTATTAATAATTATACTTCAACTGACTCGAGAAATAAATAAAACATGCGATGATTATCAATCTCAACCGTTGGATTAATATAATTCAATGGTTGACATAATGTCATTCCGTCTCACATTAACTTAATTGTCCTCCTAAAATCTAATCCTACCTGTGTCAGCGGAGACCGATTGATTGACTGATAGATCGCATTACTCCTTTTGCACATGTATCCAATGTGGTTGCTACTTGTATATGATTTCGTTTCGGAGAAATAAAAACATGATAATTTCATTGTAGGGAAATAAGAAACAAAATATGATTCCATTTTAGGAGAATCAAATCACAATATACTTATACATATGTTTCAACTTAAAGAAATTAAATCATTAATAAATTTCATATACATATGTTTACGATTCAACTATGTATAAATAATAAACTTTTAGCCGTAAATCAAATTCTTCTTACAACAACATCATGTCAGTATGTCACGAATAACGAAAAATTCGAGTTATGTATCATTTATCAATCTCTTATATTATTACCTCTCACCTTTATCAATTCGTGTTGATAGCGTGATATAATATTTAAAATCAAATAACATGATATAAAAATGAAGACAGGTATATAAAAGTCAGAAGGTAGGAGATTTCAATTTTCAATCTATATTATCATTCATCTTTACATCCAATATATTTCTATAACCAAATAGTAAAAACTAATAATTTAATAAAAAGAGGCATTAAATTTCTCGAGGTAATATGACTTCATAAAGTTTCATTCGTTAAATCATGACTTTTTCAGTTATTAAAATGCTCCACGTTTGAATCACTTTCCGCTTAATAACGCAATTCCCTACGCCATTGAATTCATCACCATCTTATTTCCATGTATTTATCTTTTCCCATTCCATTTACAAAAACCCAATAATTAAATACTCAAATCATCATTTCTCACCACCTCAAATCCATCTTTTCTCCGCAACAATGGCTTCCTCGTCCTCTCCGCAAAAACACCATGTAAGCAAATTCCTCATAATCCCTTAGGTTTTTCCTCTCGTACAATTTTAAGAATATATTTATATTCAAATGCACCGTGTAGCTTGGTTTTGCTGCTAATTTAATTTATGAGATTATATATTTACAGGTTTTTTGCATGGTGGTGTTAGCTTTGTGTATGATGTCCTTAGGAGCTGGTGCAAAAAGAAGTTGCCGTCAGAAGAAGCCTAATACTTCTATCTCATACAGTGCAATTAACTGTAGAGAGCACAGTGCTTTGTTGACAGATTTTGGTGCCAAGGGCGACGGCAAGACGCTCAACACTTGCGCATTCCAATCCGCCATTGAAAAGCTAGCTCCCCTGGCTTCTGATGGTGGAGCTCAGCTGATTGTTCCACCAGGAAAATGGCTAACTGGTAGCTTCAATATCACTGCCAGCCATTTTACTCTTTTCATCCACAAAGATGCTGAAATCATTGCCTCGTTGGTAACTCTATACACATTCCTAATCTTCTTTACTTATATTGGGCATATTGGGCCGTTGACTTCGTAAATGGGCTTTGAGTTATTGGGCTTGCAGGAAGAGGCCGATTACCCCATAATAGCCCCACTACCATCATATGGCAGAGGAAGAGACGCAGACGGTGGAAGACATGCAAGTTTGATATTTGGGACTAACTTGACTGACGTTGTCATCACAGGTACTCTCATTTCCACAAAATACTCGTTTTTATGTTTTGAGGTACGAATTGTGTGATGGGTTTGCATTTTTGTTAGGTGCGAACGGAACGATAAACGGGCAAGGAGCGTTGTGGTGGGATAGGTACCGAGCGAAGAAGCTTCAATACACTAGGCCATACTTGATTGAGATTATGTACTCAAGCCAAGTTCAGATATCTGATCTCACCTTGAAAGATTCCCCTTCATGGAATGTCCATCCTGTTTATTGCTCCGATGTGATCATACAAGGCCTTACCATCACTGCGGCCGAAGATTCGGAAAACACAGATGGAATCAACCCTGGTATATTCATAATAAGCCAACATGTTAATTTGTGAACTTCTTAGTTTGGAAATGCTGTTGATTCTAGCTTCCTTTTTCCAATAGATTCTTGCTCGGATGTTCTGATCCAAGACAATTACATAGTATCCGGAGATGATTGCATTGCTATCAAGAGTGGTTGGGATCAGTATGGAATCAAAGTAGGCATCCCAAGCCAACACATTTCCATCAAGAAATTGACCTGCATTTCCCCATACAGTGCAGGAATTGCCTTAGGAAGCGAAATGTCCGGCGGAATTAGTGACGTTAGAGGTGAGGATCTCAACTTCATCCGCACCGAATCAGCTGTGAGAATCAAGACAGCAGTAGGTAGAGGAAATTACGTGAAAGACATTTTTGTCAAGAACGTTGTGATGAAAACAATGAAGTATGTGTTCTGGATGACCGGAGATTACGGTGAACACCCGGACAATGGCTATGACCCAAAAGCCATTCCAGTGGTGCAGAACATAAATTACCAAGACATGGTTGCAGAGAATGTGACACAACCTGGACGGTTAGCGGGGCTCAGCGGGGGTTATCAGTTTTCGTACATTTGTATATCAAATGTAACGATTAACCTTGCGAAGAAGCATAAGAAGTTGCTATGGAATTGTAGTAACATTGCTGGAGTAAGCCAGAAAGTGACTCCTGAGCTTTGTTCGAATCTGCCGGAGAAGAACTTGGGCGGTTCAGGGTGTCCTTTTCCCAGTCAAAGATTGCAAATCGAGAATGTTCATTTGAAGACATGTTCTGTTTACAACAACAAAAACTAAGATTAATAAGACAATTTGATACTTGAATCTCTTATGCTTAACTAGTAATTTGCATATTTTTGTCCATGTACAAAATTGACGTGGAAATGAAATCAAAGAAGATTCTGTTAATATGATCACTCTATGAGATATATGAGTAAAGATAAAGGTAAAAATTAATGGTTTATATAAATTATAAACATATCCAAACGGTAGATCTAAAAAACATGGGCTGATGAAAAATAATAACGATGGCAGATTAAGAATAATGAAACACATCAAGCGGGTAGCACAAAATCAAGGTAAGAATTCAGGGATTTGATTTTTGATTCAAAACCTCTCGTAATCAAAACTCGCACAAGACAGCGAAGAAGAGATATCGATCAACTTCACTCGACTTGTTATATGAAAGCTGTAAATCAACATGTCAATAATTATGCTATTATACGTGTGGTTCATAAGTTTACAAAGTATGGTTCATAAACCATGCTTACATAATTTTGAACCATACATTTAATAAAAATAGAAAAAATCATAAATTTATAAAAGATGGTTCGTAAACCACTTAAGTGGTCGCCGAATCATACATCTAATGAAAATCACATCTATGATTCATAAATTTACAAAGAATTGTCTATGAACCATTCTTCATTGATTTCTGAACCATGCAACTAATGACGATTGTGTTCAATTGTATAATCGTGAAATGCTTATGTGATAGACATGTATATTGACGTAAAAATTAAACCATCTTTTACTTGACGATGATTGATTAACATCAACCGAAGGTGTATCAGATCCTTCCATGAAAAGTGCAACTAGCGGGTTCATTCCGAGACTCAATTGAATTGCTCAAAACGTGTGACTTCGTGATATGTTTCGACAAAAACCTAACTGCTGAAACACCTTAGTACTCAAATACACGACACAGGACTTGCTTCTTTGTCGATCGTGTAGTCGTATAATTCAAAATAACTTTAATTATCCGGTTACCCAAATCAAGGGATTGATATATGAGAATTTTTTGAATATTATTAAATGCGCAAAATTCCCAATTTAATATTTTTGTATTTAAGAATAAGATTTAATCTAATTTTTAAGCTATTGGATTCAAATTGATGGATGACTACAATTAGTTTATAATTATCCATCAATCTGTTTTTATTTGATCCATTTATAAAAATTTGGAAAAGATTCGGCAAGTTAACATCAATTTGTCCCTGCAAGTTAATATAGTATTCATCATTTCACTATTTCGATTTGTGATAGGCAAACTCTCGTTGATTCATCATTAAAGTATTATGTGGCTTGTTGAAAGAGAGAATTAGATATAAAGATAAATTTCAGAAAATTATCCGTATAATAAGCATAATTCCAGAAAACGTGGCAAACAATCAACGATCCTAAACACAACTTACCTGAAAAAAGTTAGTTAGAAATTGCAACGGGAATAATAAGCTTAACCGACTATTTCAATTTTTAAATTAAATTTAATTTTAGGAAACACGCGTTTTGGAAAATTTCCATATTTTATTTAGTCGGTGTAAAAATATTCTATAAATAAGAGGTCAATCAACAATTCTAGTCTAAATTAGGGTTTGAGATTCCCGTCTGCAGGGCGATCGATCGCGATTCATCGGCATCGTGGATCCTCCTCGGCATCGTGGTCTGTGGATCCTCCTCGGCATCGTCCTTCTTTTGTAAGTGTGATTCTTTTAATGTCGGTATGGTATTGTTTCGGTTGATGCACCTGTGATGATTGCGATCTTTAAGTGGTGTATTCTGTCAAACTTTGGCTGTCTTCGAATATGTATTCAAAGAATCAATACATGGATTTGATTAGAACATGCGTTCTAACTTAATGAAATTCTGTTTAACAATGTCTCTGTGTGATGCATGGTGTTTGCATAATTAAGATGCTGAAATTGTGGGTTATTTATGATGATTGATTGTGGGATTTCATAAAGGGAACTTTAGAACGTGGGATTGATTTATAATTGCCTAGTGACTTCATGAAAGTCTGTTGTTTGTGATATATATGGTGGTGTGGTTGGAAAGTATTGTGTAAATGGGTTATGGGATGGTGGATTTGGGGTCTATATTGGGAGAATCGAATGAGTAATGGGCATTCAATCTTCTGCACTCATTCATGTCTATATCAGTTATCTATTCGGCAGTGGCTTTACTTAAAAACTGGGGTTGTGGCTTTATCTCTAAAATTGGTTGTGGCTTTGTCTTGAACTGTGGTTGTGGCTTATATTCATGAATTAGTTAGAGAACAGTCATGAAACTCTGTGATTGATGGCAATTTGGTTGGAAGGTTCTGTAAAATAGGGATGGATTGGGGTTTTTATTAGGAGAATAGAGCGAGTAATGGACATTCAATCTTCTGCGCTCATTCTTGTTCTATATCATTTATCTATTCGGCAGTGGCCTTATTTAAAAACTGGGGTTGTGGCTTTATCTCTAAAATTGGTTGTGGCTTTGTCTTTAAAACTGGGATTGTGGCTTATATTCATGAATTAGTTAGAGAACATTCATGAAACTCCGTGATTGATGGCAATTTGGTTGGAAAGTTCTGTAAAATGGGGATGGATTGGGGGTTTTATTAGGAGAATAGAGCGAGTAATGGGCATTCAATCTTCTGCGCCCATTCTTGTTCTATATCTTTTATCTATTCGGCAGTGGCTTTATTTAAGAACTGGGGTTGTGGCTTATATTCATGAATTACATAAAGAGAACATTCATGAAACAATGTGATTGATGGCAATTTGGTTGGAAAGTTCTGTAAAATCGGATGATGGATTTGGGGTATATATTAGAAGAATAGAGTGAGTAATGGGCATTCAATCTTCTGCGCCATTCTTGTTCTATATTTTTTTATCTAGTCGGCATTGGATTTATTTAAAAATTGGGGATGTGGCTTTATCTTTAAAATTAAGGTTATGTCTTTGTCTTTATAATTGGGGTTTGACTTATACTCATGATTTACATAAAGAGAACATTTATGAAACTCCGTGATTGATGGAAATTTGGTTGGAAAGTTCTGTAAAATTGGATGATGGAATTGGGGTTTATATTTGGAGTATAGAGTGAGTATGGCATTCAATCTTATGCACCCATTTTTGTTCTATATATTTTATCTATTCGGCGGTGGCTTTACTTAGAAACTGGGGTTTTGGCTTTATCTTTAAAATTATGGTTGTAGCTCTGGGGTTGTGGCTTTGTCTTTAAAATTGGGGTTGTGGCTTGTATTCATGAATTACATAAAGAGACCATTCATGAAACTCTGTGGTTGATGGCAATTTGGTTGGAAAGTTCTATAAAATGGGATGATGGATTTGGAGTTTCTATGAGGAGAATAGAGCGAGTAATGGGCATTCAATCTTCTGCACCCATTCTTGTTCCACAGTGGCTTTACTTAAAAACTGGGATTGTGGCTTTATTTGTAAAATTGGGATGGTGGCTGTCTTTAAAATTGGGGTTGTGGCATTATCTTTAAAATTGGGGTTGTGGCATTATCTTTAAAATTGTGGTTGTGGCTTTGTCTTTAAAATTGTGGTTGTGGCTTTGTCTTTAAAATTGGGATTGTGGCTTATATTCATGAATTACATAAAGAGACTATTTATGAAACTTTATGATTGATGGCAATTTAGTTGGAAAGTTCTATAAAACGGGGTGATGGTTTTGGGGTTTCAATTAGGAGAATAGAGTGACTAATGGGCACAATCTTTGGCACCCATTCTTGTTCTACATCTTTTATCCATTCGGCAGTTACTTTACTTAAAAACCGGGGTTGTGACTTTACTTGAAAACTGGGACTGTCGCTTTAGGTTTCAAATTTTGGGTTGTGGCTGTGGGGTTGTAGCTTTATCTTTAAAATTGGGTTGTGGCTTATATTCATGAATTACATAAAGAGACCATTCATGAATCTCTGTGATTGATGACAATTTAGTTGGAAAGTTCTATAAAATGGGATGATGGATTTGGAGTTTCTATGAAGAGAATAGAGTGAGTAATGTGCATTCAATCTTTTGCACTCATTCTTGTTCTATATCTTTTATCTATTCGACAGTGGCTTTACTTAAAAACTGGGGTTGTGACCCATCTTTAAAAATTGAGTTGTGGCTTTATATTTAAAACTGGGGTGGTGGCTTTGTATTTAGAACTGGGGTGGTGGCTGGTTGATGGCAATTTGGTTGGAAAGCTCTGTAAATTGGGAAGATGAATATGGGGTTTTATTAGGAGAAATAGAGTGAGGAATGGACATTCAATCTTCTGCACCCATTCTTCATTTATATATTTATCGATTCGGCAGTGGCGGACTGGTAGTTATCTTCAAACTGGGGTTGTGATTTATATTTTAAGAAAATTCCATCGTTTCTGGAATCCCTTAGAATCTTATCCTGATAGATTGATACGGAATGAGTTTGGAAATGATGGGGTTTATGGTGCTGGATGAGGTTCTGGGCATGATTATGCCGATTGCGGTGTACTTGGAATTGTACGTGATGAAGGATGAGGATGGGTACAGATTACGTTCGAGTAAGGATGAGGATGATAAAAATTTAGTGATCCAGCCTGTTGTTGTTAAAGGGGTTCTCTTGCAGCAGATTGTTCAGGCTCTGTTGTTGTCATCTTGGTGTTTTTGGTATGTGTTATATGAGTCCGGTTCCCTTGCGACCCCTTGCATGTGTGCAGATTGAGATTCTTCTATTTGCACTTTTGTTTTGCACTATATGCACATTCTGTTTGCATTTGTGCATTTAGTTAAACGACAAAAATGTGACAAAAAAATACAGTGCAGATCTGCAACCGTTGGATCAATTGATCCAACGGTTGCATAAGGGGGTCGCACGGATCGCAAGGATTAAGGGGGGTCGCAATTGAACCTCTGCCTGTGTTATATTATATGAAAATAATGTAGCTTAGATTTGTTTTTTTCATAAGTGTGAGATTGTCTTTTGGGTTATGTTATGTTTTTGGGTACCAA
Organism: Sedum album; assembly: GCA_006409495.1. Classification (NCBI taxonomy): domain Eukaryota; kingdom Viridiplantae; phylum Streptophyta; class Magnoliopsida; order Saxifragales; family Crassulaceae; genus Sedum; species Sedum album. The sequence goes on from QZGG01000252.1 coordinate 10,001, forward strand.
GATTGAAGGTTGGTTTGAAATTTTTTTACATATGCTGTCCACATATCAGTTTTATTACAGTCTCTGAGCTATTATTTCGAAAAGGCAGATACTTACCTTTATTTCTATGACTGAAGTTCTGAAACTTCGTGAGCTCGCCTTTACAACTTACAAGATATGTTTGTGGAAATTCTGTTTCTAGCTCCTTTAATGACCAGAAAATATATATAGCTTGGTATGTATAAACAAAAAGTTGTTTCTAAAGAAATTGATTACTTCAATTACTTTTTGGAGAATGGCTTTTGTGCACATGGTTAATGAGGTAAACTGAAACTTCTTATTCAGGAAGCGCCTTGATGTAGTTGATGGCTTTTGTGCATATTTAGACTGTTATTAAGGAAAAGGTTTCACATTTCAGGATTGAAAATTTGAAGTGAATTTTGCCACACTTAAGCCACACTGAAAGATGTTGCAGTTTCCTCTACAAGCTTCTTGGCTCCCTTGAACCATCTTTTGCCACCAACCTGAGCCTTGCAAATATAGAGCTTGACATCTGACACTGTCACACTGATAAGCTGGTGCTTGCCTCCTTCATCCCCATCTGCTGTCCTGGTTAGTACTGATACTAAGTATATTGTTTTCCATCGACAACCGGAGTTTTTGTCTCCAATATGTTAGCTGATGCAACACTATCAGCTATAAACCCACCCACACAGATTGCAAACCTATTTACATAAAACCACCTCTATAAATACTGTTATTAGCATTTCATCACCTATAAATATAGAGTGGTTTTCAGAAATCTATCCTAAATAATTAAAAATGACGCTCTTCATCGGCGCGTGTATACCAACATCAAACAGTATGGCAAGAGGTGGTGAAATGCTAACGACGTTGTTTAGAGAGATAGTATACTGTAAATATGTATTGGAGTAGTGATTTTCTGTAAATATGCTTATTATACGGATGGTTTTCTGGAATTTACTCTAGATATGATTAGTTACTATAGAAACTATTAGATATTATTCTACAGAGTTTGGTTATAGAGAGACATTTAAGTTTTTTAAGACATGAAGACAATATCTAAACCGTTGGTTTTGATTTATTTAACGGTTGAGATTAAATTGCTTTTTAATTAAAATGGGTGGTTGAATTTGCAAAATACACGGGAGTTGAAATTGACGGTTATTAATATCAACTGTTGGATGGATTGTAATGAAGGGTTGAGATGATGTCTCTCCGTCTTACAAAACTTTAGTTATCTCCCTAAAACCACCTCCTTATTCTACATTATCTTTGTTTACCTATACATTGGTTATAATGTATTATGTAGAACATCTTATGAATCTGATGAAACTTTAATCGCTTTTTTCGTTATGTTCTTCTTCGGTACAACTTCAACACAATCAATCTAGTTTTAGCGGTGCATAGAATATTCCCAAGGGTCGATCACTTCACTTGCATGCTAGTTCAAGTTCTAGCATTTAGAAGTCCAATTTCCACTAGTTACAGAAAATTTATACACTTTGCTCCACAAACCAAATACGGACAACATAGTAATGTTTTAGGTGAAATGGTGAATAGGATGTTAACTTACAGGGACAAATCTCCGATGATATCGAACGTCGAAAAGAAAAAATTACGCATCTTTTTCTCGCAGAAGTAAGCCTTTTCATATCTGTGCAATGGAATTATATTAATATTCATATTTTCAAATCAAAATTTATTGATATTCAGGATCATTTATGATTCGTAGGAAATAGAAACTTCAAAACACTGACTTTGAGAAATTAATTTTGTGTGTTGGACAACACTGATTAGATATTATGAAAATAATTTATATGAGACTTGTCTAAAACCGCCTTTTCCCATTCTATTCACAAAATCCTATAAATACCCACATCGTCAGATCACCCTCAAAGTTCCTCATTTCTTAGCAACAATGTCCTCTTCATCCCCTTCTCCAAAACACCATGTAAGCTAACTCAACATATTCATGACTTCTTTTTCTTATCTCGCCATTTTAAAAACTTTAATTATAAGTATGTGTTTGAAATCTGTTGAGTTTAGCTTGTTAATTGTTGTTCTCAAACTATTTTACACGACGGGTTAGGATCAAGTAAGATATGTTTTTTTTCTATGACCGTAAGATAAACATCATAATATATGTTTTTAGAATTCTAAGGACAAGATCAAATTTTGTTTTAAGTAGATTGAGGAGATTATGGGTGGTTAAATTGATTTTTTCGTTTAAATCTTATCTGTCAAAGCAATAATAATCAACAATCAAGATTAACTCTCATGAACTTGCAAAAGTATTATGTTCTTTTCAATCATTTCTCCATTAAATCACCGATAAAAATTATGTTTTGCATCGGTGAATTTGATTAATCAGACGACTGACACTAAAACTATTTTCAATTTTATAAATATCATGAATCGTCAAATTTAATTATTTTTCACTTTAAATTTCATTATTTTTATTATCATTAATTAGCGATTGATATCATTATTCATGTCTTATAATCAAACAGAAACTTAGTCTTATACATCCTTTTATTCATTTTGCTACACACGTCAATGGTTTCAAATAGGCTTTGAATTTATTTATAGGTATTGTGCATGGTGGTGTTAGCCTTGTTGTGCCTTATGTTCACTGGATCCGATGTTAGTGGCAAAAACAACTGTAGAAAACACAATGCTTTGTTATCAGAATCTGAGTCAGAGGCAACAAAAGCTGGTGATGCCAACCCTGATGCTTCTGTCTCATATAAAGCCATCAACTGTAGAAAACACAGTGCCTTGTTGACTGAATTCGGCGCCAAAGGCGACGGCAAGACGCTCAACACTCGCGCATTCCAATCCGCCATTAAAAAGCTAGCTCCCCTGGCTGCTGATGGCGGAGCTCAGCTGATTGTTCCACCAGGAAAATGGCTCACTGGTAGCTTTAACATCACTGCCAGCCACTTCACTCTTTTCCTCCAAAAAAATGCTGAAATCATTGCCTCTTTGGTACTTCTACACACCATTTCATTGGGCCAATTGGGCCGTTGACTTCATAAATAGGCTTTGACCTTTTGGGCTTGCAGGAAGAGGCCGATTACCCCATAATACCCCCACTCCCATCATATGGCAGAGGAAGAGATGCAGAGGGTGGAAGACATGCAAGTCTGATATTTGGGACTAACTTGACTGACATTGTCATTACAGGTACTCTCATTTTCACATGATACACTTTCTATAAATTTTGAGTACATATTGTGTGATGAGTTCGCATTTTCGTTAGGTGCGAACGGAACGATAAACGGGCAAGGTGCGTCGTGGTGGGATAGGTACCGAGCGAAGAAGCTCCAATACACTAGACCTTACTTGATTGAGATTATGTACTCAAACCAAGTTCAGATATCTGATCTCACCTTGAAAGATTCCCCTTCATGGAATGTCCATCCGGTCTATTGCTCCAATGTTATTGTACAAGGCCTAACCATCACTGCCGCGGAAGATTCTGAAAACACGGACGGAATCAACCCTGGTATGAACTTATAACCCCGACATGTTGATTCTTGGACTTGTTAGTAGTAGAAATGCTACTGATTCTGACTTCCTTTTTTGTTATAGATTCTTGCTCGGAAGTTCTGATCCAAGATAACTTCATAATCTCCGGAGACGACTGCATTGCTATAAAAAGTGGATGGATCAATATGGAATCCAAGTAGGCATCCCAAGCCAAAACATTTCAATCAAAAAGTTAACCTGCATTTCCCCATACAGTGCTGGAATTGCATTGGGAAGCGAAATGTCCGGAGGAATTCGTGACGTCAGAGCAGAGGATCTTAACTTCATGCGCACGGAATCAGCAGTTAGAATCAAGACTGCTATAGGCAGAGGAAAATTCGTGACTGACATTTTTGTAAAAAATGTAGTGATGAAAACAATGAAGTACGTATTCTGGATGACCGGAGATTACGGTGATCACCCGGACAATGGCTATGACCCAAAAGCCATCCCAGTGGTGCAGAATATAAATTTCAAAAACATGTTTGCAGAGAATGTTACACAACCTGGACACTTCTCGGGGTTCGACGGGGGTTATAAGTTTTCGTACATGTGTATGTCAAATATTAAGATCGGCCTTGCGGAGAAACATAGTGATTTGCTTTGGAATTGTAGTAACATTGCCGGAATGAGCCATAGAGTAAGTCCTCAGCCGTGCGCACTTCTGCCGGAGAATGAATTGGGAAGTCTTGGGTGTCCTTTTCCGACTCAAAGACTGGCTATTGAGAATGTTCAGATGCAAAAATGTCAAGTTCAGTGACAAAGAGTAGCAACAATATGAAGGTGATATTTGAAGAATAGAAATCTGCCGGAAATAAGGAGATATCATTAGGTTTATTGAATACAACATTGTTTGTATAAAATGTACGACAACTAACTATGTAATATGTAATAAAGCTCCAATTTTAAACAGCTTAGCGTTTTGGTATTAACAAAATTTGAGAAACTGATTTCAATCTCATTTTTCTCAACATGTTGATATTAAATTTCATTATAATCGTGAACACTTTAATTTCTGTTAATTTTATTTAATTAATGTCGTTAATGAATTATTCATTATTGCATCTACCGTAATTGAGTTACTGTAAAGGCTATACTAACGATCCAAATGGTATGGAATACACATTGAAACTTAGTTTGATAGAAATCGGAAGGATTGACTAACTCGACGTGGAAATGGTATCAAACATGAGAAGGTTTCTGAGCAGCATCATCTTTTCCAAACAATATCATAAGTCAATCATGCGGCGATCTAACACACGACACACGCAAATACAAACTTGGAAAGCAAGCGAACACCTCTTAAGTCTCAACTGCTACGTACCTTCCCTTAATTCTCGAAACCTATAGCCAGCCACCTTTTTTGAAATGCATGAATTATAACATTCTACAAATCAATGACAGAGGATAAAATCTAGAAACATATAACATTTTTTCTTATTAGTAAAATACAAGTCTTCTCAGGGTTATGAATGTTGCCCCCACGTGTTTAAGAATGGTTAAAATAATTAACATGTCCTATTTTTAAAACCTTGTTGGCTAACCACTTTTTAAGTCATCCTTAAAAAAAACTAATAAATGGGTAAGCTTTAAACTTTTAAAGTACAATGTGCTTAGTATCAAGCACGATTATTTTTAAATAATTCGATATTGAATTAGAAAAAAATACATACGATTGAAGTTGATGCATATATAGAAGTTCATTTTTACAGCTCATGCATAAAGAAATTTAAAGATAGCTTATTAATATTTTGTATTAAAAAATATTAAATTATTTGTAAAAAATACATGTGGCACAATTTATAAATCCGGATTACGTGTAATATTCTTGTCAATAACATGTTGAAAACATTCAACCTTTACGACTAGTTGGTTCTTGACTTGAATTTTCTTATTCGTTGACCTCGTAAACTGTAATATTTGTTTTAACTTTTGTTTTATCAAAAAAGAAAATTTATATCTAAATATCTTTGGAAATGAAATAATTATAAATACATAATCCACTACGCTTCGTTTTTCTCCAACATCGTCGATAACCGCAGTCCTCTTACCGTCATCGTCGCCGTCGTCGTCTCCGGTCATCTACCAACCTAGGCAACATCGGTATTCGTCTCATGGCTGAAGTTAAGGTAAGAACACGAATCTCCCTCCATTGATCAGAATTTTACTCTCTAGAAATTCAATTAGTTGACAATTTTTTGATGCAGAAAATCGTATTGAAACTCGATCTGCATGACGATCGGATAAAGCGAAAGGCTATGAAGGCCGTTTCCGGACTCATTGGTACATAAGACTCACTCACACCTTAATCTCAATCTACAAAATGTGATTAATTTAGTAATATTTTGAATAATTATATATTTTCAGGATTGGATAAAATTGATGTAGATATGAAAACAGAGAAGATGACTCTAATAGGAACGCTCGATCCAGTTGTAGTAGTGAAAAAGCTAAAGAAAGTAGGGCAGGTACCGAAGATCGAAACAGTCGGGCCAGCGAAGGAGGCTGAGAAGAAGAAGGACGAGCCGAAGAAAGCTGAGGTCAAGAAAGAAGAGCCTAAGAAACTAGAGCTGAAGAGAGTTGATCCTGTGGAGGACTATTTGAATTTTTATAATGCTAGATATCCTTATTACGCGCAACATTACTACGTTAGGAGCGTAGAGGAAGATCACAATGCTTGTGTCATTTCGTGAAAGGAGAAGTTGGGATGGTACTAAGGGTTTAAAGGGTTTGTGTTGGATTTGGTTATTGGTATTTTGAGGGAATGCAGAGTAGCTAGATGGTGTATTTAGTCAGATTTTGATTGCTGTCCGGAGTTCACTCATACAATTTATCGATTCATTATTTTTTAACCGAATATTTATGCTTCTTGTTGATAAGATTTGTCCCAAGGGAAGTTATGTATTCTAGTCTCACTAATGACATATATATACAGGTTAAATTCTACTTTCACATATGGGTACCAAATGGAGCTCAAAGGAAGCTTTTCAGTTGCTAAGTCAGTACAGTTTTAACTTGAATATCATGAAGGCGTGAACAATGTAAGCTCTGTCAAGTATTGCAGAGCTTGGATAACTGCATTTGATAAGTACACGCAGTAGCATATGGCCAAAAGAGATTATAAGTTCAGAAAGCGAGAGTGAGAATACATGTATCATAAATTCACTGTTACGGAACTAGCTACTCTCCTAAGTATCAAAAACTGCTGTTTTCCTGTGGCATCCTCCAAATGCCAGCCTAATCACCAGTAACTCACTCTCAAACACAATCCCTCTGAATAATTCTATAAATGAGAACAATCACAACAAGCTTTAAAGAGTGTTATAGTGTGGGTGGGAGTGAGTGAAGCTGAGAGCTGCTGCTGCTGCTGCTACTCAGCTGAGATCCCAAAGGTCTGAAAATGGCTGATTCACATGATGATTTGCTTGCATTGGTTAAGTCAGCAAGCAGCATTTGCTTCACATATGAAAGTAGTGAAACCACTTATGCAATTCCTACTCCAATAGTACTCCCTAATACATGTTGATTGTGCATTATGTTGAGGCGATGGAAAGAGCCAATTCGACAATCAATGGGAATGGATCAAGCAAGGCCATAAGACCCTAAAAAATTCTACTTTCCCTAAGTTCACTCATTCATTTTCCATACAAAAAATTACTGTTTTTTTTTCTAATTTTGGTTTGATATGTATCTCTTGTTTGTTGATAACTGTGTTTGGATCTTTATTTTTCAATGTTTGTAGCAGGATATACTACAAGTGTGTGCCACCGCCAATGACTGCTTTGCGGTTAAGCACGTGCAGCAGACGAGTGAGGATCCAGAGGGTATGTGCACTGTTGAATACTACGGCAGCCATAACCATTCACCTCACCTCCAAACATCTTCAACCCTCGGAAAGGCTGTCAGTGCAAGTCTGCTGTAGCCAGACACTAAAAAAAAAGGGCTAAAGCAATAATAACAATGTGTCCTTCTCAATCTCATCAAACTCAAATGAGAAAAAGGGCTAAAGCAATAATAACAATGTGTCCTTCTCAATCTCATCAAACTCAAATGAGAAATAAATTAGCAGTCATTAGAACAATACAGAGTTTATTTCTCATTTGAGTTTGATGAGAACAATACAGAGTTTATAATGAAAATGAAAATGGTTAGGGTCTGGTGTTTGGTATGTGAAGAATTGCATGGTTGGATTTTTGCTTGTAGTATTATTTCGCTATTTTTTTTTACAAATTCAACCGTTCAATAAATTAAAAATAATTTTAATCTTATCGTATCAAATCAAAAAGATGTATAAACAACAATACAGGAAAAATCAGAAGCCGACTTATCCCTTTCGCCCTAGTATAACAATTCATCGAATCCTTAAGCAGACCTCCCTTCGTCTCTCTAGGTAATCCCTAATCTCTCCGACCCGATCTGCGTTTCCCGATTCTTCTCTCCTACGATTCGCCTTTCGATTCCTTCGGATCTGATTGATTTTTATTTTGATTTAGGGTTGTGGCGATTTGCGAATCGATTGAAAGAGTAGTCGGATTGATTTGAGGTGAGTCTTTGTTTATTGGTGTTTGATTTTCTTTGGTTTGGTCGTTGTGGTTTTGATTTGGGTGGTATGTTTTGGTAGGGGTTGAGGATGGCGTCGAAGAGGATTTTGAAGGAGCTTAAGGATCTGCAGAAGGATCCTCCTACTTCTTGCAGTGCTGGTATAATTTTTTTTATTTTATAATGAAAATGAAATTGGTTAGGGTCTGGTGTTTGGTATGTGAAGGATTGCATGGTTGGATTTTTTGTATGATGATTTTTGACCTCCATGCCTGACATGCTATGCATTGATGCTAATTACTCTTGCAAATGAGCAAAGGTCTATCAGGTGTCTTTTTTGCAATTGTGAAGGGATGAAAAGATGGTCCTCAGAGTTACAGAACTATGCACTTATTGGATATTTATATGTTAAAGTTGTAGCTTGTCTTCAGTCTGATAAATACTTCCATTAAGTCTGTTCATAGTTTGGATTTGTGGTTTAAATGTTTAACGCCTAACGGCACTGCGTGCTCTGCGTAGTTTGACACTATAAAATAATTAAATTTTGAGCATGGTATATTTGTCTTTGATTGGATAACGTTTTTATAATGATTTAGATTGACTAGGAATTGATGATTGATGCTATGGTAGCATCATATTATTTGAACTTCGACATTTATTGGGTTACTGTTGTGTATCACAGGTCCAGTGGCTGAAGACATGTTTCACTGGCAAGCAACTATCATGGGTCCGGCTGATAGTCCATATTCTGGGGGTGTTTTTCTTGTCACTATACACTTCCCTCCAGATTATCCCTTTAAACCACCAAAGGTACACACTTTTTGTCAGGGTATATTTTAATGCACACCATTTCCTCAGGTTGTAAGGAGCTGTGACTTTTGAGCATCAAGTATTTAGTGTCTGCACATTTTTATGCTGTTTTGATAATAAAGCTAGTTAGTGGAATTTACTGTTGCAAATGTGAATTGAGGTGAGTGATTGTATTCAGAAACCCTATCTGGTGTAGTCACAAATCTTTTCTGGTGTTCATCAATATTAGTTGTGGACGTGCCGCAAACTCAGTCTGCTCTTAACCTGTCTGGCTAACTAGTATCCCACATATATCATATATCCCATTGGTCGGGAACCTTTGTGTCAGGCTTTCAGCTTTTATAGTAATGGTTGGGTTGTATGGATAAACTGCCGAACAATCTGCTAGATATGCTGTAATTATCTGTAATTTATTATGACTGTTTCTTTTGAAGTATTACCTAGAATGATTCATCAGATACAGTATTTGCATTTTCTCATAACAGGTTGCATTTAGGACCAAGGTTTTCCACCCAAATATCAACAGCAATGGAAGCATATGCCTTGATATCTTGAAAGAGCAGTGGAGTCCTGCCCTAACAATCTCCAAGGTGTGTAGTTTCATGTGGAATTCATTCTACTTTGTCAATCTATCCAGATAGTTGATAAACCTACAAGCATTATTTTTGTTAGCCATATGTCAGGCACTAGCTTTCTGTTGAATTATTAAGTGGCCAGTACCTTGTAATTTTAGTAGTTGTTTTGCTTCTGACATTTCTGTTTTCAGGTTCTACTCTCCATCTGCTCTTTATTAACTGACCCAAATCCAGATGATCCCTTGGTGCCCGAGATTGCTCATATGTACAAGACAGACAGGAGCAAGTATGAAACCACTGCAAGGAGCTGGACCCAGAAATACGCAATGGGCTGAAAAGAATTGTCGGAAGACGCAGTGTCACAGATATTGTAACCCTCAAAACTCCTTGCTTGCAGTGTACGAGTCAGATTCATCTATTATATCACTTAATTCCCAATCTGAAACCAATGGACATGTTTCACAAGAAGTGCTTGTCAAATTATCTAAATGTTGAAAGACAGTATCTTCCGATCTTCCTGAATGTAAAATGGCTGTACAAAGTCAGAAATGAGGCACGTATGGTATGCAAGCAAACTGTACATTTTATTAATACTTTTGAATTCGAAATTTTATTACATGTGCAATTGAATCCCCACTCCAATCAGAAGCCAGAACGCTTTCAACAAACATAGATGTTGACCCATAAATACAAACCAAACAATAAGGAAAATGTCTCTAGTTATAGACTTAAATTACTACTTTTGGTCTTATGACAAACCCTCTGCTTCTACAGCTCCATGATGACAATAGGCTCACAAGAACTTAAAGACTGAAAATGTTGCGTCAAGCGGGTGAATGAGGTATGTGAGCACCAGGGCCACCAGCATCAGCAAATACGCTATTCCCTGATCTATACTCGTCCCTGCAATGTCAATACATCCATTAACACCCCAACAACAAAAACTAAAAAATCATGAAAGGAATATCGAATTCAGATAATCTTGTTTATGTTAATGATCTTACCATCGCTGGTTAGACCAGGAGCAGGAGCCGGGGACTGCGCCGGAGAGTGCACAGCTCTTCCCTGGCCTATACTCGTCCCTGCAATCAATACATCCAATATCACCCCATCAAGAAAAAAAATAAAAATCATGAAAAGGAGATCAAATCCAGATAATCTTGTTTATATTAATGATCTTACTGTCGCTGGTTGGAGCAGGAGCAGGAGCGGGGGACTGCGCTAGAGAGTGCACAGCTATAAATGCGACCAGCAGAATGGCAACGGCAACCGATCTGAAGGAAACTCTGAAGAATGCCATTTTTATAGATACTTAAACTTTCTTTTCCTTCTACAAACTCGGTTATTTTTTCTTCTAATCTCTGCCCACTTTTGTCCTGATGGACAAGAATGACAGGAGCCGAGTACAACTCTCGGACACAATCCAAAGGAGAGGGTGTCTTATTGGTTTCAATGTTCTGCTCTTCCTTTTTATAGCTAATTTTCTGAAACAATTATTTTGTCAAAATACAAGTTCCTAGAAATCCTTTATTGGATCTTCTTGGAAATTATGACATGAAATTCATTAATAAGTTAATTTAATATGCATTGGAATTCTGATTAGTTTTTAATAATGAAATACAAAAATTACCTAGTTTTTGTAGCCATGTATTCATTTCTGGTTAAATACTCTCTCCGTCCCATTTTGAGTGTCCCATTTGAGAACCTTCACGGTTTTTAAGAAAATTGAAAAATGTGAGATAAAAAGTAAGAAAGAGAATGAGTGGGATAAAAAGTATGAAAGAGAGTGTAAATGTAGAGGTAAAAAAGTTTTTATTTTAAGAAATGAAAAGATCATTTTGAAACATCCAAAATGAACATGAAAAACGAGACAGAAGGAGTATAAACTTACTGTAAATGAATGATACTCCCTCTGTCCCATAACGTTTGTCCACTTTCTATTTTGGATGTCCCCTTAAGTTTGTCCACTTTCCTTTATTCTCAATCACACATTCTACTTTTTACTCATTTACATATTAATCATTTATTCTCAACCACACATTTTATACCTTCTTTCTACCTTAATTACCGTGCATTTTGTGCTTTTGGACAAACAAAGCGGGACGGAGGGAGTATATAATTAGTGAGCCACTCAGTCATGGTTTGAAGTTGAACGAACGATCTCCGGAGCCGATCGAAGAGCTGTTTGTGAACATCGTCGACGTAGGCGGGATGGAATGATGATTGTGGTCTGTGGATCGATATTGTTCAGGTGATGGTCGACTTGAAGTGACTGATTTGAGTTCATATGTTCGAACGAATTTGACCTAAAACGCACTTTTGCGATTTCTGATCAGGTACCAGTTGTGCATTTATTTAGCTTGAATACTAATTTGGATGATAAATTCTTGTAATCATAATTTGGAGGACAGATGAGCTAATTTGCAGTCAAGAGTAGTTCTACTTAGTCTCATTTTCAAATTTATCTCAACCTAATCCGCATATTTGTAAAACACGAATGCTAATGTCTTCTGTATTAAATCCTTTCTACTATTGCTAACCATTTTAGCTGACAGCGCGCACACGGGCTTGTAGGTTGGTATTGGACTTGTGCTCTGAAGCTACATTATTTGGTCTCACAAAAGTTCCACCATACTCTTTAACAGTCTCTTATGTATTTATGTCTTTGACGCCTAGGCTGCATGGTTGATATGAAGTTCGGTATAAAAGTTTTGTAAGATGCTGCAGCCTTGTTGATTTATTTTTATATATTTTGAGGACTCTAGATGGGATTAACCTTTTCAATGTGAATTTGTCCCACAAAGTATTTATCAGCAAGCTTCAGAAGTATCGAATTTGAATCCGTTGGCCACGAAGAATTAGATGCCTGGAAGCTTTTGTTTATATATAAACAATTGCATGTTTGCTCTACAATAAAGATTGCTAAAACTAAACTGTTTGTTTCTCCATTTAACAGGTAGGTTCCATATAACTGAAGTTCGCACTGCTGAATTGCTGACTGAAATAGCTTCTGCGTTCTGGCATCCGGTTGAGAGCAAACTCTGTAAGATCAATCCCTTTGCCAACATCAAACTCCAAAGACTCCATTCTTAACGCAATTCAGATACGGGGTACTGCTAATGAGCTTGTGGCCAGCTCAAAAAGCGAGTTCGTAGGTGTGGAGGTCAAGTTTTTTTGGGGTAAATCTGGAGCTAAAGACAGTATCTTTAAAAATAGCAGGGCAGACTGTGACGATAGTTTCAGCCATTGAAGATCTCTCCCTAGAGATCCTTCAACTTAGCGTCAACAATGTTCAAGAAACCACGGTTTATGCTTTGCCATCAAGGTAACCTCTGCAGTTCTCAAGATATCTAGTATTTGAAATCTGTGCAATCTTTGATTCTCCCTAGTACTTTACATTATGTCCCTTCTCGTGCTTTCATTGGCTATCACTAAATAACACTAGCGTCAATAAAATTTGTTAGCTTGGCTGCTGCAATACTTAATAGGTTTTAAATGTTCTTAGTCATTCCCTTAGTCTCGCTCCACCTGGTTTTTTGTTCGTATTTTTATTTGCATATGAATCATAAAAAATTTGCCTCAACAGATAAATCCCTGATCACTTATTGTTAAACTTGCTATATTCTAATGATAGTTTTCTGCTTTTTTTCTTGTTTATGCAGGTAGGGACCGAATGCCAGCTTATTGCTGACGAACTTGCTCAGCAAATCCAGCAAAACTTTTGCTCGATTATATGCCCTCAGGTACACAAAACTTCTTCTTTATTAATTAATTGTCTTGCCAGATACTGATGCAGCTTAGTCCTGACAGCCAGTAATCGCTTCAATAATCTAGCTTAACTTGAGAGCATGCATAGCCATGTAACTGTTCATTTGTTAATCCATTAATGAATGGAATCCTTTCACGTTTCAGTATATTTGTCAATTGAGTCTTCATTTTTTCAAAATTAGAAACAATAAGTACATCGGGCAGTTCATCAGTTACATGTATGTAATATTATAAAATGATTGACTAAGTCGATGCAAAACTTAAATCAGCCTCTATTCTTTGTAAGTAGTTAACTATTTTTACATGATTCGGTTTAACGATTAGTATATACAAGGATAATCTCTTGGGCCAATTACTAGCACCTTGGCTTCAGGTGTACTTTGCCATCTGATATACAGTCTATTGCAATTTAAGATAGTTTTTGTTTAGAGGATATGTTGCGGAGATGGTGATTGTTACTTTCATGATTTTTGCTTAGAAATTTAGTGTATAAAACAGGTTAGGGTATATTTAGGTTTTGGATTTTGTTGTGATGTTCATTATCAACAATGTGAAGATAAGATGGCTTAGAGTTTTGCTCTGAAGTTTAGATTAAAATTTTTGTTTCTTCTATTGGTAGATTTTAGTAACTTTGAATGTCTGGTTGTCAGCAAATTGGAGCATACTGTTGCGAAACTAATTATCGTGAGTACATTTTTTCATTTGAGTGGTGACAGTTCCAAGTTCAGCTTCGCGATCACCACTGGGATTGTGAAGACCTGAAATTTCGGCATTCTAGACGGATAAAACTCTGACGAATTCTTATTATCTATCAATGAGTCCTTACACCAAAAGCACATAAGAGTAAGGAGAGTTTCAAAGCCAGTGAAGATAGTGAAGGCAGTTGCTACAGATGAGATTTCTACTTGTAATTTTGAAATTGGCTACAATGTAACTACTGCCAAGCTACAATGCAACTACTTCCAAGCCACGTGTCACGTTTCCCGTTTCCAACTCCTCTGACAGTGCATCCCACTCCTTCATGCAGAGCGCCACGTGTCCCTCTCCCAACGACCTCTTCTTCAAAAACTCACTTCAGCAAACCTGATTCAAACTCCGATCCACAAAAATGGTGAAGCTAGCGTCGGCGAGGGAAAGCCGGTTGTACGGCGGAAGGCTAACACGGCACAGAGCCGAGTACATGAACGCCGGAGTCTACGTGTTTGCTTCGTTTGTCTTGCTTAGTGGATTCGTCGCTGAGTTGTCTAAAGAGCCTAAAGCTGGACTCGTGTTGTTGTTGATCGGATTAGGGTTGATCGCTTTTGTCAATGTTCATGATCTCTTTGCGCATCTCGCTGGATACGATTTCAAATTTGTACTTATGGAGTATGACGCTCAGTTAGGGCTTGTCGAATTCGCTGTTCCGGTTGTTCAGGCCGTCGGTTCGCTGCTTGAATTTTTGGGGATTTTAATCCTTTTGATTCAGGTATGCTGCAAGTTGATCGAATTTGAAATCATTGATTTGCGGTTTGTGTATGTTTAGGGTTTTGATCTCACTGGTTTTTGTTGTTGTGATTTGTGAACGTAGGCGGAGAAGGGGTATGTGCACTGGAAGCTGGAGAAGCATGCTCTGAATTTGCTGATAGCTGGACCTGTTTTGTGGCTGCTTGGATCAGTTCATAATGCGTGTCAGATATACGAGAGAGCGGACGGGCATGTGCAGATATTGCAGCAGAGTTTTCATATACCATTTTTGATGGGGAGTTTGCTGTTTTTAGTGGGATCGATTATAAATTACCGTGAGCAGATGGGTGAGGATCATCATGGAACAGGTTTACTGGTAAGTGCTGGCTACTAATTGGTTTGTTTTACTTGGTTGGTAAAAGTTTTCAATGGCTTCATTTTATGTCGGTAAACGTCTGTGGTTACTGAATATTGATCGAATTTGACTGTAGCGTGATAAGAGCCCACTGGCAGCAGTGCGTTAAACCGTTAACAATGGGACAATGCTATTAATATTATGGACAAATTACATGGTTTCATTGATACTTGGTGAGAGTTTTGTGCTTGCAAACTTGATAAGCCTGTATGCCATATATCATGGTGAAAAAATGTGTATGCCATATATATTGTCACCAAACTATCATGGTGATTGCAAGTACTCACTATAGTATTAGGATATCAGAATGCTGATGGGCATTCACATTTTTTCATTTTCATTTTCATTTTTTTTCGATAGCTCATTTTCATTTTAAATGTCTAGAATCTTAGAGACTGTAGTGTCCACTGTGTTTTGAAGTTTTAACAATCAACAACGCATCTTTTCAGATACCGTGGCTACAGTTGTTCCTCAGTTTACAAAGTATATTTTTTATTAGTGTGATCTCAGTGTGGCACTTGTTTGAACTGAGCAGGGTGGAAGCTGGATCTGGTTGGGGATCTTCGGCAGTTTCTTGTTCCTACTGGGAGGCATAACTAACGTTGTAAAAGTATTCAAGATGCAGCAAATAGATGGAATGCTAAGACTCGAGAAACTCCGGGGAGGAGCACAAGATAGACTTATGAGCGAAAGGGAAGGCCAAGTCCCACTGATACTGGAAGACCAAAGAAAGCGGAAAAAGCAACAAGTCGTGGAAGAAGTTATAATACAAGCCGGAGCCGGACCAACTCCCTACAAAGACGTCCTAATCGGCCAAAGCCAGTCATAAAGCCATCACTCCTTTCTTGCCTAAGCATCTTATACATGGATCAGCAAATAACAATGTACACCACTAGTCTCGTGTTTTTCTAATTAACCAATAAAATTGTATTTTTCTCTGTAAATGCAATAAAACTAATATAATAATAATAAAAAGGGTTTATTATTCAGAACCACCCTTAAAATATACTCATTTTTCAGAAACCACCCGTTTAAACAAACCTATATAGAAACCACCCGTATATTGTATTCCGTTAAAAATTAAACCATCCGATTAAAAACTGTTAACTTTGCCGTTAACTTAAATATTTTTTTAATTAAATTATATCTCTACTTTGAAAATCCCCAGAATCCTAAAGCTCAAAGTTCCGACATTCACTCTTCTCAAACTTATCTCCAATTCCTACTTGAAGCCGTTGATACTCAAACCCCATCTCTAACCCTAAAGCTCAAAGTCGCCGACATTCACTCCATCCTTAACTCTATCCTTCACCTCGGTCTAAGTTTGGTTATGGAAGGGGACTTAACTGTGAATCTACGCATCTTGTACGACGGGAAATTTTTCAAGGGTAGAGATAATCGTCTAAAGTACAGTATGGGTAAGGTTTTGAGATTCCGAGATTTAGAATTTGATTTAGTAACCAAAGTTGCTCTTGAATCCATATTTAGGGAAGATGCCAATATAGATTATATCAAGGATTAGTGAGGGTCGAGTCTGACAAAGATGCTATTGAAATGTTAAAATTTGTTGTGGATGGAAAGTTTTTAGACATTTATGTTATTAAAGGACACGAAAATAGCCCCTCAGATTGCCAATCCCCAACCTTTGCGCTTGAAATCAACCAATCTGAAATTGTATTAGAGGCATTGTCTGATATTGGTGCGGCATCAGAAATTTATAGGTCAAATGATGGTTTGTTATTTGAGCAGAATGTGGATCATGAAGCCGTGGATCACAATTTTTCTCAAGGACGCCATACATTCCACAACCCCAAAACCTCCTCCCATAATTATTCTCAGTGCGCGCAGTTGATTCTTTAGCCGCACAACCACAAAAACATAACCTTACCTCAAAGTTTCGTACAGAATTTGAACTGAATTTTGACATATCCTGAAATATACACAAAATACAACGTGTTCCCCATTATACACAGTAGGTATTGAACATTATACATGACAAAATAATTCATAACATATAATGATTGAATTGGGTCGATTGGTTGCAAAGCAATACAAATGGTACCTGTGATATCGGAACTAGTTGGGCTCACTCTTGTGATTTTAGAGAGTCAACGAATGTTGTGAGGGCTGAAGATGGGGTTTGAGTATCAACGGTTTCAAATAGAAATTGGAGAGATAAGTTTGAGAAGAGTGAATGTTTGAGCTTTGGGGATTTTCGAAGTAGAGATATAGTTTAATTAAAAAAATATTTAGGTTAACGGCAAAGTCAACAGTTTTTAATTGGGTGGTTTAATTTTTAGCGGAATGCAATATACGAATGGTTTCTATATAGATTTGTTTAAACGGAAGGTTTCTGGAAAATGAGTATATTTTAAGGATGGTTCTGAATAATAAACCCTAATAAAAATAGACACGTTTTACAAAAGTAAATCTGAGGCCTGAAGTTTACAACGTTGATATTCTCTCTTTGTATTGTGTCTGCTCAAATCTCGTCATCGTCCCTCCGTTCTCCGCATCGCGCTTCTCTCTACTTTATCCTCATCGAGCTTCGTTCAATCGACGGCCGGCTAAACAGTTAGGTGCTGGATAGGTAAGTACGACCGGATCCCCAAATTTTGACCTAGTTTTTATTCATTGATTTTGACTCTTGATTTTATTATTAATTCACAAGTATATCTCCTTTTCTTGTTAATTGTTAAAGCAATAGCTTTCATTATGCTGAGTCTGTGTTTAGTTTAGGTTTGAAGAATTGGATTAGGCTGGTAGTGATCTAGCAAATACATGTTGTTTTCTAGTCTATTAGAATTAAACTTTTACGTGGTGCTGAATTTTTAAGGAATGGTGTAATGGTATTTAAGTTTTGTAGTTGTTTGATTAGGGTCTTGATTTTTTGAGATTGTTCGGTTTGCAGAATTTGACTGAAGAGGTTATGGCATCGGTATCTACTCACCCACAGTTTCGTTATGCGCAACAACCATCGAAGGTTCTTCATTTGAGAAACCTACCATGGGAGTGTACGGAGGAAGAACTCATTGAACTGGGGAAGCCATTTGGGAAAGTAGTCAATACAAAGTGTAATGTTGGAGCAAATCGAAACCAGGCATTTATTGAATTTGTGAGTATTTGATGATTTGCTTCTTGGGTTTTTTCTTTTAGTGAAATTTGTCAGGCGGTTGGTGGCTTTTCTTGTTGATGCTTCATGATCATCTTTTTTTCTCATAATTTTTTAGGAGAACTTGAACCAAGCTATTTCTATGATATCATATTTTGCATCATCGTCTGAGCCCGCTCAAGTACGTGGGAAAACTGTGTATCTTCAGTACTCAAACCGACAAGAAATTATTAACAACAAGACCGCTGCAGATGTTGCTGGGAATGTGCTATTGGTTACAATTGAGGGTGATGATGCTCGTTTAGTCAGCATTGATGTCTTGCATTTGGTATGTGTCCTCAATCCTCTTATAATTTTGTATTTTTGCTACATCAATCGAGTAAATGTCGTTTTCATTTAGTTAGGTTCACTGAAATATTTAGATGTTTCGTTGACATAAATGTGAATGAATCAGCAGGCCTGTATCCAAGCAATATCTACGATGGCAGCTTAGTGCATTGGAAAAATGAGCACAAGTGTTTGTCCCTTTTCTCCTTTTCCTTAAATGCTCCATCCTTCTATCCTACTCTTCCCTACTCATCCCTATCCTTCTCTTCCCACCTCTCTCATCGATTAGGATATCAAAATATTTTAGTTTGTGTTATAATGTCTAGTCATTTTTTACTGATGGTTTAGTTCGTTCCGGTGGTTTTCATTTAATGATTGCTCACGAGGACAGTATACTTGTGCTTCTTTGCTTGTGCATGTCTTGGGTGAAGGTCTATCCATCTGATGTTATTGTACTGCATTTCATGCATGAGGGATGCATTGTATTTCTTTTAAATAATTACATTATTTGTTGGTTATAATGTATGCTTCCTGTGGCAGTTTTGTCATTTACATAATTCTAAGCCTCTTGCAGGAAAATAATTTCTTTGTCAGTTGTCTATAGACTTATAGAGTCACATGACTAGAAAGTTATCATTCCAGGAAACTGTGTTAAATCGGCTTGGATGACCGTTTTCCGTAATCCATTATTGTATCTTCCGGCTACTATTGTTACTGGTAGCCTTGTCTGAATCCATGCAGACCTGTCTGTTAAATATGCATCCCTTACGATATCTTATGGTGCAGGTATTTTCTGCATTTGGGTTTGTGCAAAAAATCACTACTTTTGAGAAAACAGCTGGTTTTCAGGTGGGCTATTTGTTTACTTTGGTCAGCTTTTTAATGTGTAATGGAAGTATTAATACATATTCGAACTGGTTTAGGCATTGGTCCAATTTACAGACTCAGAAACAGCCTCTTCTGCAAGAAATTCCTTGGATGGGAGGAGCATTCCCAAGTAAGCAAATGTACCCGTGATTTGAAATTTCTCATCATTGCTGTGTTAATTTTCAGCTTTAAGTTATAAACTGCTATCATGTTATAGGTATTTGCTTCCTGATCATGTCGGACCATGCAGTCTTAAAATTACATATTCTGCTCACACTGATCTGAGTGTTAAATTTCAAAGCCACCGAAGCAGGTATATTTTGCACACTACTGTTCATCCTCAGTAATTTGTAGTGTGGTGATATTCTTTGCATAGTTCAGCTAAACTATCTAGTAACTAACGCATCTTCTTTCGTCCCTACTGTCCAGGGATTACACGAACCCTTACCTTCCGGTTGCCCCATCCGCCATTGATGGAAGTGGTCAGGTGAGGCCGTAGCTAATACTTGTTGGTTTAGTTTGTATTTGAGCATCCACATAAATTGGATCTCTTCATCCTTTTACTGTTACTTAGTATTCTGCCAGCAAGTTCTAATTACAAAGAATATTAATACATTGTTTAGTTAGATTGTTCTACCCTGAGCTTCAATCTTTAATCTTGTAGTCAACAGCGGCAATTAAGCTGGGACCCGAGAGTAATGTTCTGCTTGCATCTATTGAAAACATGCAATATGAAGTGACACTGGATGTCCTTCACACGGTAACATTTGCATATATGTTTTGAGTTCATAACTTATTGTACTCCTGGTTCTGAGCATTTATCTTTCACAACCAGGTCTTTTCGGCTTTTGGAAATGTTCAAAAGATCGCTATGTTTGACAAAAATGGAGGACTGCAGGCTTTAATTCAATATGCCGGTACGTGTAAGCTTGGACACACATATCAAGCATTTCAGATATCATTTATGTACTTAATTATTTATCTTGATTGATTGTATGTATTCTCCGAGTTTGACACATTGTTGTTGCAGACACTCCTACTGCTGTAACTGCAAAAGAAGCCTTGGAAGGTCACTGCATTTATGATGGAGGATTTTGCAAGCTCCATGTTTCTTATTCACATCATACTGATCTCAGTATCAAGGTATACATTGTTCTTTTTAAGAAATCTAATATCATAATGCATATGGAAATGGCTACTTGAAGAATCGAGTCGAGGCTGCTGCTCCTGACTCCTGACGAACGGTTTTTGGTTACACGCAGGTGAACAATGATCGAAGCAGAGACTACACTATGCCAAACCTTCCGGTGATAAACCCTCAGCCATCAATTCTTGGACAGCAGCCATCACCAATGACAGGTCCAATGCCTACACAACACTATGCACCACAACAATATCCACCAGCCTCTCATATGATGGGTGCCCAACCTCCTACAAATTGGGCTCCTCAAGCAATGTCCATGCCGCAACAACATTATCAATACATGCCGCCACCAGGAACCATGCCTGGCCATGGAGTAGGGCACCAGCAGCAGCAACCTCCAAATCACTTTGGTCAACCACATCAACCTATGCCTCCTTACTCCCACCACTAATTGCTCTCAACTCTCAAGCCACAGGTCCGCTGCCTGATCCTCTTCAAAAAGCCTTAAAATGTTTTTATTTACTGCTGTATTTGACTCGGAACAAATAATTGCTTCAGCAGAATTGTGACATTCAACCTGGAGCAGACCCTTTGCCTTCCTGCTATATTAACTTAAGTGAAGATTATAAAACAGAAGACTTGATCATTATGGTAATTTTCATCCTTGATTTCTGTTAGCCAAATGCTGCTTGTGTTGTGCTCTTAAGAACATAAAAACAAGTTTTCCCATAGCTTAGAAACACCAATCACTCACTTGCTATACAGCTGATACGCAAAGCTGAATATTGCAGAACGGTTGTCGGGCTTCAATAGCTTGACATTAATGATTCCAGTAGCCGCCTTTAACTTCAGGAAACTTGTCTTGTATTTCAGTATGTGTGATCTGGTGTGGTCATCTGCTAATTTTCCTAAATAATGTTTATGATGACTACTAGAGTTATATAAAGCTCAAGATTGCAAGGCAAATTTCATTTATGATCTTTATCAAACCTTCGTTTTGCAGAACTCGAGTAATGTCTAAAACAAATGGCATCAGCATCCACTTGCCCAATGTTCCCATCTTGCCAGAGTCAAAGGTTGTTTATTTTAGTAAGCTTACTGATGAGAACAGCTCACTGAACTGGGAAACCATTTTGAAAGAAACAACAATGCATTAATTGAATTTCTAAGTCTGCATTTGTGACAGGTTTTTACAATATACTGGAAGAACAAATGTTGGAATAATGATCTTGTAAAATATCAATTCATGAAAAAACTTGTAGAAATTTACTTTGGAACACTCTGAGATACCTTAAAGACTTGAACAGTTGTCGGAAAGTCAGACAGAACATATCGCGAATATACCTTAGGTTTCCATTCACGTCGAGACACACTTACCGAGTATGCACACAATATTTCTTTAAACGACAGCTTGTTTGATTGTCTTTAGCGACTCCAATATGTCTTCACATAACAAATGAGGATCTGGAATCACTGTTTCATCCACATTTACCACAAGAATCATCTTGTCCACAAAACTCTGAAAATGAACTGTTAAAGCCTGCATTTAAAAAAACCAAATCAGGACTCGACCAGAATTATGAATATCATATCAGCTGGGAGAATTCATGCTGTATTGCTGGTCAAAGAGCTCAAATGGTTAATATTAAAATGCTGGCTGATCTTACATGAGGGTGGCCGCAAACAGTCGGAGCAATGAAGGTCAGTGGATTCCCGTAAAAACTGATCGCCTCAGCTGGGCCGACTACATTGGAGAAGGACATAGTAGTGTTCAAGATAACTCTGCGCATCATCTTAGCTGCAAACTGTTTTTGCTTGTATTAGTTAGTAATCAATAGGTCAACTGTATGGAAATTTTGACATTGACTGGGAAGGAGTTTTAATATTTAAGTTTTAGCTGCATCTTCTGTTTTATTTACCTTGATGCCGAACAAATCGAGCAAGAACTTGCCAGCGCGATACGTCACAATTGCATCCAGTGAGTGTTTTTTCGTATCAATGACTGATTTAGCTTGTCGGACGTAGTCTAATGGATCATCTAGCAAGGCAATCTTGAATGGAATGAGAACGTATGCTATTTGATTTCCCCATTTCACTTTTGAATTGTGCGCCATCATATCTGCCAAATCCTGTCAAGAGATTATTTCAGCTACATAAAGTTCTAATTCTTGTTTTTTCCAATTTTGTTAGAACTTGGATTTATTTATTTAAAAGAAGCAACATTCCATGCTTACTTCGATTCCGGCAGACTGTCTGATATTCACAAAAACTGTTGCCCTGAGGCGAATATTTTCTAAGAAATTGTTTACAGCTCTTCCTTCCGCACAATGACCGTCTTGATCACCTTTGATGAAACACTATTGAATAAGTCATAAAAGTTTGGAAAGAAAATGAATGTGAAGAGCAGATGAAACGAGTAAATTCTCACAGTATTTTCTGCTAAGATATCGCGACACACCGGCTTGGGTCATGCCTAATATGACGTCGTTGATAGTCTGCAGAAAAAGTTAACTATGTATTTCAGGAAAACTTAATTTCTGAAGTAAAGCAGATAACTGTTTTTGTGAAAAAACAGCGCGCTTACGGAGTTTGTTGCATTTTTCACCAGCTTCACATCTTCAAGGCTAAATATCTCATACACAATCCGCTTAGGGTTGAATTCGACCCCTGGCTTACCTTTCACAGCAGTATCTGTGTCCTTCAAGAACAAAACTGTCAGAGCGAATATAACCATATCAACCAAAGTGTTCCACAACAAAACCAAACCCCAACAAATGGCAAACATGAAGCGTGTCAGTCCAGTACGGTCCCCAAATAAACTAGCAGGCTTTTTACTCTTCGGTACGCTAGGAAGCGAATCCAGATCAGATGTTTTCCGGGTACATGCCAATATTAAAGACATCAATGAAGCTCCATCGCCAATTGAGT
The DNA here is from genome assembly GCA_006409495.1 of Sedum album. Classification (NCBI taxonomy): domain Eukaryota; kingdom Viridiplantae; phylum Streptophyta; class Magnoliopsida; order Saxifragales; family Crassulaceae; genus Sedum; species Sedum album. The sequence goes on from QZGG01000252.1 coordinate 33,463, forward strand.
GATGGATTTTAAATACACAAATCCCATTTGCATGCCTAGTTTTAACATTCAGTATGTGAAGTTCCCATAAGGGTATTGATAAGTCCATCGAGCTGCGAGACATTTCCGCAATATAATCTTCTACAAAATCATCCGGCGAGTCCATTTCTGAATCAATCCCCGGGACAAAAATATGGTTTTCGATATTGACTTCAGTTCTCACCCACCTCCTTCCACCCATTACATCATCTCCTTCCTAAATTCAACAAATCCCAAAAATCTAAACTCATCATTTTCATAAATCTCAAATTGAAGATCAAAACTTTACAAAATCATACAACATTTTTATTTGAAAAAACAAAAAATACCATGAGGCTAGAGAAGCGGGGATGTTTGAGCAATGTTTTTTGCAAACCTAATTTGAACTGGTCAACGTCAACTTCATTTTCCAAACCAATTAAAGCGATTACGAAGCAGTTGAATCCTCGTGTATGGAAAAGCCTCCCTGATGGACTCATCGGCTCCTCCGCCTCCTCGATCGTTGACACCATCTCTCTCTTCCCCCGCTTGGATCTCGCTTCCGCAATTTTCTCTTTTTTATAATTTTTTTATATATATTTAAAAACCGACCAGCGCCAACTTTCTTGTTTTCACGAATCGTACAACGCCGTTTGTTGACTTTCAGTCGATCCTGGCTTTAACTAATTTAAACATATAATTATTGCAGAGTTTAACAGAAAAGGGGATGTAGCTCATATGGTAGAGCGCTCGCTTCGCATGCGAGAGGCACGGGGTTCGATTCCCCGCATCTCCATTTTATTTTCAATATCTAGAAAAGTAAGTCCATTGGGCCTAATTGTACGTACTCCGGCCCGTTACTCAGTTGGCAATCCATGTACCGTATGTACGTTTACAAGCTCGTATGCTTCAAACATATCTGACTGACATTTGTCAAAAAAGGACCAAGTGCTTCAGATGAATTTTCCTCACTGAGCTGGATTCATTTTTCCAAGAACAAATCTCACGACAAAATTATAAATTATCGCGATAGAGAAATGGGCTCCAAGAAATTCATGTATAAAAAAACTTTGGCATTTTACAAGAAGGAATGAAACTTTACAGGTCTGATACAGCCAGCCACAGCCAACAAGGAATCTAAATCCAGCAAAACAAATTCATTTGCTGGCTTCTCCACATGATGATGTCTCCAAAAGCTACATCTCGTGTTCACATAGAATTCGCCGTCTTCTGGGCCACACTGGTATATATGTCTTTACATTGCATCTGCATTCAAGTGTGGGACTTATTTTAGATAAAACATGCTCCACTTGATCCATAAAGCTGTGTTTCATATTTAAACTTCAGTCCCTCGCAAATCGAGCGGACTAGAATCCTGGACGTTACGTAGATGAAGAAGTATTTCTAGTGTTCCACTAGTTCACTGAATTCCTGGTATGTAACTGCACTTTTACCTTTCACTCCAAACTACTTGTAGTTTTTTATATTTTCCGCATTTTGTACTTCTCTTAAAAAGTCCCTTGGATTCGTCAGTGGTTTTGGGGACTTGTTCTCATCTTGATGCGGATGTATGGAGAAGGAAATACTTGGATGCAGGCAATGTGCTGAGGTTGTTTGGAAGTTGGAGTGCACCGAGAAGGAAGTTGAGGACCTGAAGAGACAAAGGCGTGAGGATGGTAAAGCGAATGAAAAAGTTGCGAGTATATATGCAACACAAGAGCAGACCTGGTTTGGTGAGAGAGATAGGCTGAGGTTGCAGATTGCTGCTTTGTTGAATCAGTTAGGGATATTTGAGAAGAGGAGGGCTGAGTGCGTCGAGAGCCTGACAGGAAAGATCAACGATTTAGAAGACTTATTAGCGTCGAATAAACAAATGCTGGAGGAAGAACTTAAGAAGAGCAAAGAGCTTGAGGAGAACCTGAAAGATTTGGAGATGTCTGTGGCAGCTCAAAGGGAAGAACATGCTGCTGAGGCTTCCAAGAACAAGACAGCCTTTGTTCAGCTTGTGTCTTCTCATAGACAACTCGAGGCTGAACTTTGTCGTGCATTTAGGCAAGTGGAGGTTGGCAAGGTTGAGCTTCGTTTAATCCTTGAACAGAAGAATGAGGCAGTGTCCATGGCTCAGAAGCTGTCCTTGGAAGTAGTAAAGCTGCATAATGATGCACAACAGAAAGACGAGACTCGAAGGCAGAAACACTCTATAACAAGCATGTGGTACAAGCACAGGAATCCTCGAATCAAACTGTGGCAGACTGAAGCCAAGACATCTGCGCAAGAGAATGCGGATGATAAGAATTATAGAAATAATCTGGAGCAGCGGCATAGCATGGAACTAGACTCCTTGGCAGAACAGTTGAGACTGAGAGATGAACAAATAGAGATTCTCCATTGGCGTCTTTTGAGCACTGAAATCAAGTCCGAGCAGCTTCGAGCACATACAGAGGAACTAAAAAAGGACAAGGGTCAGATTACCCAAGTGAATCTGAAACTGGAAGAGCAGCTACTCGACTGCGAAGCAGACTTGCACTACTTGAAGAATATCTTAGCTTCATCCAGACCAAGTTCCAAATCTAGCATCACAGAAAGAAAACCAGCAGACTATTACAAAAATATGAAGGCGGAAATGGCTACAGAACTTGATAACGAGACTGATCAAGATGGGGTCTGGAAGGATGTGAAAGAAATAACCTCGGAACAAAGAATGCACAAGAAAATGGATGTCCAAGCTTTGGGAGTATTTCACAAAGTGAAGAGGCTGAAACAGCAGCTCATAATGCTGGAGAGATTCACATCACAGCTCAAGTATTTTGAAGGAACAGACGACAGAAAGGCCTTGACATCTCTCATGTCTCTGCTGAACAAACAAGTCTGCAGATATGAGTCACTCCAATCCAGGATTGATGAATTGTGCAATAGAATGGTAATCCAATACCCATATACTGAAACTCCATACACATCCTTTACCATCTGATCGCGTTCTAACTATTTTATTCTTTAGCAGAGCGAAGATAGCAATCAACACAGAAGACCTGCACAGCCGAACCTGAAAAGGAAAACAAAAGAAGAGATAAAAGCATTGGAGAAGCATTTACAGGAAGCACTACACCTCCAAAGGTACATGGTAGCAGCCGGACAGAAATTGAGTGAAATTCTAAATGGCATTACTAGTACATTATGCGTAATTGTCACGGATGAGGTGGATATGTCGAGGTTTGCATGCAGTATGAGAGATGTGTTTAAAGAAGTACAGAAAGGTCTGGAAATTCAATCTTCTCGGATAATCGGATACCTTGAAGGGACTCTAGCTTGTGATGGAATGGAATCATACACTTGACAATGTGTCCTTATTTCACCAGCTGAAGTAGAAACCTGATTCAAGTAATAAATATCAGAACTGAAATAGCTTCAAAACTCTCAATGTTCTGTACTGTTAACTAATTCTCTTTTGTTAACATCCCACATCGTCCTGATCAAATAAATAAACCACTTATTTATAAGTGTGCTGTAGGGAGTAGAGCACGACCTTACTTGAACAGGATCTGTTCTATAGGACGTACCTCTGAATCCTTGATTACAAAGGAGACAGGAATCAAAGTCTGGTGGATGAACTTGGACTGCTTGGCCAGAGCGTGATTAATGGCAAGGTTCTCCTGGAGAACTGATGCTGTAGAGGATCGTTCCTAGTCTCACTTGTGATACCTGGATGGCTGGGCGGTTGTCTGACAGACTATATAATCCTTTTTTGGAATCACTTCTTATCCTCCGGATTAATGTTTCACTACCTTATCATAAGAGGCGTCACAAGTCACAACGCCTCCAAAAAACGTCCCACCATTAGTACTTTGTACTCTGGCAAATGATTGGTGATGCAACTCAGTAAATAAGTAATGCAGCAAGTGACACAAGCCCCTTCCGACCTCTGCATCAAAGCAAACAATCTGCTGCCATTTCAAGTTTTTCAACCAAAGCTTACTGTTTATCAGCCAGTGATCCAACTACAGTTCCAAACAACATGGATGAGCCAAATCCAGCAATGAACAACTGCCCAATGTCACCCTTCGATACCCATACATATTATAAAGATTGTCAGCATATGGCCCTCGCAGCCAATCACCGGTTGCATGATCATAAATCTACAACATCACCGTCTTCAAGACCTAAAAAATGCAAACTAAAAATGCTACCATTAAAATAAAAAAACAACACAACAGCATATCCAACCTAAATTACCAATCCCAATCCAATACATAGAAAAATAGCATACAATCAAGCACACTAATTTGCATCAAACCCTAAAAGACCTTAAACAGATCCAACAAAACAAAATCAAAAGCTAGGGTTTTGAATTATCCATCACCAGGGAGTACACAACAACATACCTACAATTAAACGAATTGAACTCAGGAGAAGTGCTGATCCGATCCTTGGTTTTTACTCAACTCCGAGTCAGCTACAACTAGATAGTAAAACATCTCCATCGCCGCAGCTAAAGACTAACAATTGAATGCGGTTCAGTGTCAGGGAGTAAAATGCGGCTAAAGGGTGTTCGATTTTGTGTCAAAGATCGGGTCTTGAAGGTTGACGAGGAGGAGAGCAACGATGCATGATCTGAAAGAGATTGGGGATGAAGATGCAGATTAGTTACTGTGGGTTGCGTTGCGTTGCATTGCGTAGCAGTGTACGTTGGAATTAATTATTGAAACTCTTTTATTTAAATCTCAAGTAATTATCTATACAATTGGATTAAGATCGACAAGTAACAAGTTACTGAATTTAAAATACGAGTAACAATGACATATGATACAATCTTATTATGAAATCTTACCAGTGTTTGATTTAAAATTAATTTTAAATTGAGTGATTGTTTTACGTGATTTTTACTCAAATTTAAGTAATTAGATTTGAAAATAAAGTTCAAGGACATGTAAATAAGTGTAGAATGTGAGACAAAATCTCGATTGTGGATTAGTAACAATCCAATTGATGAAATTTAATTTCTAAATAAAACCGTCAAATTCAACCACTAAGTTTTTGCAAATCCAAAAATCAATTTATTAAAATCCAATTTTACTTTTTACCGTCGAATTATAAATTAACGATTAAGATAAAATCCTTTCGTCTCACAAAAACTTAACGTCTACTGAACTTAACCATTAGATTTGATAGTTAATGAGAAGAGATCAGGTAAAAAATAAATGTTAGTTATAAAGTAAAAAGAGAACTGAATCGTTCAATTAAAATAATTGGATGGTTTAGATTTAGGATCAATTTACAAAAATAGAAATTAATTAAGCATTAAAGATATTAATAAATAATTAGTAAGGGTAAATTAGTCTTACATACATTAAATGATTCCATTCAAATGATAAGATCTAGGCAGACTATAAATATTGTGAGACGGAATGACTAAATTTCAAACGTTAATTTGATTAATCTGATGGTTAAGATTAAAATTGATTTTTTAATTTGACGGTTGGATTTGCAAAATATAGGTACGAATAGAGTTTACGGTTGCAAAATCGTTTCTCATGACCCTACCCAATATATATTTATCCTTCTTGAACTATTTCCTGCCATTCAAATCTGTTTAACTTACTTTTACATCACAAAATCTAAATAACATAATCCTAACTTCTGATTCCACTTATTCATCCACAACAATGCAGGAATTAGAAAACTTTTACAAGTAGTGGATTTTTTTAAAGAAAAGTAATTTTATATAGGAAAATTAAGAGGAAAGGTTTATATTGTTTCTTTTATTATTATTTTCATTTTTCATAATTTAAACAAACACACACAATTTTTTTTTGAATTTTTCAGTATTTTTTTCTATGCAACCAAACGGAGCATTAATCTATGATAAATTCAAACTTTAAAGCATGATTTTCATAGCATCCAAAACTTCTAATTTTATTGATACAAATTGATAAAGAATCCAAAACCCAAATGGGTTGTTAATCAATCTTTTCAAAGCAAATCGTTTTAGCTCGATATCGTCCCTAAAAAGGTTTACAGATAATCAAAACGACAAAACCCATATTCATAATAAAGTGAAAAAGCTCATAATAACATGATAAAATAAAATAAAATATTAAAGATAAATCCTACCTAATTCCTAATTCCAAAAACTGTAGAACAAATCAGATTCGTAACATGTACGGCCCGCACGAGGTTTTTTTTATGGATGTCGTCATATTACTAAAATAGTAAAAAATAAAAATTCAAAGAAACAAAACAAGCCATGTATTTTCACTAAATGTTACTCAAATGTCAACATCCTTAATTTCTTATTTTTCACTTCTCTTTATAACCCAGATTTTGTTCTGTTAAATACTAAAAATTACTCACTCTCCACAACCAGATTTTCACCCAAATCGCCACTCAGAATATCTCAGTCCCTGGTTTGTCCACATTCCCAGTTTCATTCAATTTGGTGATTTGTGTTTCTGTGACAATATTTAATTAGTGATTAGGGTTTTCAGAACATGTTTGATGAGTGATTAATGTTGTTGTGTTCTTGAAGATCATGGACAGCATGAACATGGAACAGGACAAGGGTGGGATATCTGAAGAGGGTGTGATTAAAGAGGAGATGAGTAAAAGGATCGGTCCGTGGAGGAGTCAGATTACAGCTAGGGGACTAATTGCTAGTTTATTGATTGGAATTTTGTATAGTGTGATTACACTGAAGCTTGCACTTACATCAGGATTGATTCCTAATTTGAATGTGTCTGTGGCTTTAATTGCATTTGTTGCTGTTAAGAGTTGGACTGGATTGTTACATAAGGCTGGAGTTATTTCGACGCCTTTTACGCAACAGGAGAATACGGTTGTGCAGACTTGTGCAGTTGCATGTTATTCGATGGTTGTGGCTGGTGGGTTTGGGTCTTATTTACTGGCTTTGAATAAGAGAACTTATGAACAGGCGGGTGTTGATACGCCTGGGAATGTTCCGGGGAGTTTTAAAGAGCCACATTTTGGATGGTTGTGTGGGTTTCTTTTTGTTAGCTCGTTTGTTGGGTTACTGGCTTTAGTTCCCCTTAGAAAAGTAAGGCATTGTGCTTTGGTTAGGATATATTTCTGATTGCTGTTTTGATTTACAGAAAATTGAAGTGACCATTCTTGTGATGCGCAGGCCCTGATCATCGACTACAAACTGCCTTACCCGAGCGGGACTGCCACAGCAGTCCTGATCAATGGATTCCATTCTGACAAGGGAAATGAAATGGCCAAGTATGGACCTCTATAGAAATTTAAGTTTGGTTTGTAGGTAATGTCGAACCTGTGATGATTTTATACCTTTTGTCTCTTCTTTTATTTAGGAAGCAAGTAAAAGGATTCGCAAAGTATACCGGTATCAGCTTCTTATGGAGTTTCTTCCAGTGGTTCTTTTCGGGCAACGCCTCTTCATGTGGGTTTGCAAATTTTCCCACATTCGGTTTACAAGCCTTCGCTCAGACGTGAGTTCTCTTTCAAAGTGTACACTTTTTGTAGAATGTAGTTTGCCACAAGTTCCTGCTTATGATCTTTGGTAGCTTACCGTTATCTACCTGTTTATTCTGCAGATTTTACTTCGATTTCAGTTTGACATATGTCGGAGCAGGAATGATATGCCCACATATCGTTAACCTGTCATTGCTTGTAGGAGCTGTGCTGTCATGGGGTATAATGTGGCCGCTGATATCGGGTCTTAAAGGTGAATGGTATCCTGCAAATATTTCTAGTGGCAGCATGAAAAGCCTCAATGGGTATAAGGTATGTGTGATTGTGTGTGCCTGTGTGGATTAATCATATCATTTTTCGCAATGTATTTCTTGTGAACCAAGTCTTGTTTTGTGCATAGGTATTTGTTTCAATAGCTCTGATCCTTGGTGATGGACTCTATAACTTCCTCAAAGTACTTGTCTCCACAACGCACAATGTCCTCGAAAAGAGGAGTGAAAAGGCCTTAAAAACATGTAAGCCAACAGTTCATGTACTGCATAGAGTTACTAATGAGTAGAATTTTGGTTATGAGATTTCTATCCTAACTTCTTGCGATCTATGCAGATCCAGATGACAGGGAACGATCACCGGATGAGCAGAAACTGAATGAACTTTTCATGAGGGAGAGAATTCCCATTTGGGTTGCCTTTGTTGGATATGGAGCTCTTTCAGTAATCTCAATCATTGCGATACCTCTAATGTTCCCTGCCTTGAAATGGTACCATGTTCTGGTTGCCTACATTATCGCTCCAGCTCTTGGTTTTTGCAATGCCTACGGCGCAGGACTAACTGATATGAACATGGGTTACAACTACGGAAAAGTTGCATTATTTATCCTAGCCGCTTTGTCAGGACATGATCAAGGAGTCGTAGCAGGACTTGTCGGATGTGGTCTGATTAAATCCATTGCCTCAACTTGCTCCGACTTGATGCATGATTTCAAGACAGCCCAACTCACCCTAACATCTCCACGCTCAATGCTTGCTAGCCAAGCCATCGGTACATTAATGGGATGTTTTGTCGCACCAGGCATGTTTATGCTCTTCTACAAAGCCTTCGACGTTGGAAACCAATCCGGAGAATACAAAGCTCCTTACGCTTTAATCTACCGAAACATGGCTATAATTGGAGTAGAAGGCTTTTCAGCTTTACCAGAACACTGCTTACATCTCTGCTACGGATTCTTCGCTTTTGCTATACTTTTAAATCTCACAAAAGACTTCATTCCTAAAAAGATTGGCAAATGGGTACCTCTTCCAATGGCCATGGCAGTGCCATTTTTGGTAGGAGCCAACTTTGCGATCGATATGTGTATGGGAAGTGTAGTAGTATTAGTATGGCATAAACTGAACCGGAACAAAGCTAAACTGATGGTACCTGCGGTTGCATCGGGGCTGATCTGCGGCGATGGTATGTGGCTTCTTCCGTCGTCCCTCCTCGCCCTGGCAAAAATTAGTCCTCCCATTTGCATGAAATTTTTGTCTTCAAAAAGTGCTTAGAACTGAGTTTCTTTTTGTATTAGTTAGTGAATAACAGGTTCCTTGTACTTTCACATTTTTTGCATATTCATCAGCTCCATCCTTGTTGAGTTCAACTGCTACATTAGTCTTCATGAATTGTCATATTTTTTCGATAATATAATTGAATAAAATATATATTTTTGATGTTAATTTGAATTAATTGAATAGAAATTGAGCAAACAAGTTCATATAAATGTCAAGCAATTTTGATCAAGATTGAAACCTGTTGATGGTGAAATTTGAAGCAGTTTCTGCTCCAAAGCACCAAAACGTCACCGTTTAAGGCCCCCGCTGTCGAATTTCACCATCCTAAACCATTCGGCCCAAATAGAATCGACCCATGGAGGTGTGAAAGACAGATACGGATCTATCCGCACGTGCGATTTTCGTACAAGCACTAGGAATAAAAGGAAAGTTGGTGTGAAGTTTCGATCAATCAGGTGAGAGTTCGCTTGTGTCCATTTCGATCTGGGGTTTGTTGGTTTTCTGGGGTTGAGTGGGTTCTGCATTGTGGTTTGGGAAATTTAGGATTTGTTTGATGATAGTTTTTTTCGTTGATTGCAGTTTGGAGGTATTTTGTTGATCAAAGATGGCGACGGATCCGAAGTTGTTTACTTTGGAGGAGGTAGCTAGTCATAATTCAGTGAAGGATTGTTGGCTGGTTATGTTTGGAAAGGTAATTAAGTCGATCATGATCCTCTGATTTGGTTATAATGCTTAGGTTTTGATTTGAGGTTGAGTTTAATATGTTTTTAGGTTCCTAATTATTGGATATGAGATTGATGACATTTAGTCATTTAGGCACTTGTTTAGAATAATTAGGCTTGTTAAATTAATCTTGTTGAGAGTTGGATTTTTTTCGGTTTATCTGTGGAGTTCGTATTATAAACCCACGTCATGAATTCTACTCTTGGTGGGTGTTAAAAGTAGTTGGTGGGTGTCAAAGTAGCGGAGCTATAGCTGAGTGGATTCAAAATAAAGTTGTAAACTTCCCAACTTAATAAGCGTGAATTATGCTCCTGCCTTATTTATTCTGACTTGATTTATTCGGTTGATTGGGCAATGTTTACATGATAGATTGATAGGTACGCAGAAATACAACATCGGCTAACTATATAAGAATGACTTATGCTCCTGCTTGTTCAGGTGTATGACGTAACAGAGTTCATGGATGACCATCCTGGCGGAGGAGAAGTCTTGTTGACATCCACTGGTACATTTTCAATTACCATTTCTGTCCTGTATAGCTCCTTTGTAAACTTGGATTTCTTTTGCATTCTGTAGGGAAAGATGCAACGGAGGATTTTGAAGATGTTGGCCACAGCAAGGCTGCAAGAGAGCAGCTGGACAAGTACTACATTGGGGACATTGATGCTTCAACTCTCCCAAGCAAGAAGATTTTCACTGCTCCAAAGGCAAACCAAACCAGTCAGAATAATTCCGGAGGAGATTTTGTGATCAAGTTTCTTCAATTCCTTGTGCCCCTCATGATACTTGCACTCGCATTGGTTGTCAGGCACTACACCAGGCAACAAGACGCATCTTCTTAACTTGATTTTCTGCCGCGTGCATTGGTAGAACTTATTCATTGTTTCATCAACATTAAGTTACGCACTGAGATGTAGACATAAGTTTACCAGAACATACATGTTTTGCCTTTGATGCTCCTTGGAGATCGCCCTAGTTGTGTACTTTTCAAATATGTTTCAACATATGCATCCCTTGGTGATTGTAAGGGATCGAACGGAGCAGGCGTAATGGGTTAGGGTTTCGTCGAACATTACCAACTGAAGAAACTTTTAACTACTGATGTGTTCTTTCTTCATTTGCTTTCCTTTATATGCTTCCATGCATTTTTTTAAAAATTCTCAACATTTGATTATAATTTTTATTGATGAAATTTTATTTTTAGTAAAAAGTAATTACTCTCAGTGGGTAATAGTGTTACTCCCAGTAGGGATAATATATCCGTGTACCCAAACGAGCTGGTTTAAGTCTTGAAACCCTAATCGGGAAGTATAAATACCGTCGTTGCGTTTCGATTCAAGTTGGACGAGCAGCTGAGGAGCGAAAATCGAGAATGCAGATCTTCGTGAAGACGTTGACTGGGAAGACCATCACGCTCGAGGTCGAGTCCAGTGACACAATCGACAATGTCAAGGCCAAGATCCAGGACAAAGAAGGTGCTTTAATTATCGATTGGTTGTAATTCGATTTTCCATTTTTTACTATTTTGTATGAATTTTATAATATTTTGTTGTTGTTTTGTTCAGGGATTCCTCCGGATCAGCAGAGGTTGATTTTTGCAGGGAAGCAGCTGGAGGATGGACGCACTTTGGCGGATTACAACATCCAGAAAGGTATGGATTTGTGATGTATTGCAAGTAAAATTGTGTTTTGAAAAGTGTAGTTGAGGTTTTGATATTTGTTTTTTTTATTGTAGAGTCAACATTGCACCTTGTGTTGAGGCTGCGAGGTGGGATCATTGAGCCTTCATTGATGGCTTTGGCTAGGAAGTATAACCAAGACAAGATGATCTGCCGCAAGTGAGTCTTGTTTTTGACCTTTGCTAATATTAGTGTTAGTTTTAAGGTATATATTGCAATGGTGAAATGATTTATTAGCTCAATCAAATTAATTATACTGGCCACATTTTTAGTTTTTAAAATGGAACCTTTTTATTCTTAAATTGGAAGAATATGTCATTTTGTACCTACTTGTAAGTGTAGTTCATTATTTGGTTGTATTAGTATTGTGAGCATGAGTGTTTCTGTATGGATTCAGCTCTGGGATACTAATTTTTGCAAAATATCTGCCTCATTACATCTTTCACACTCCTTTGCAAGTGAGTGAATGAGATACACTCACCTTAGTGTGTTTTGGAAAACTGGTTTAAGCTGGGTCAATCTAGCTCACTTTTTGGTCCAATCGCTTGATGTTTTTTTTATGTTTAATAAGTTTGTTTTTATTCTATGTTGTACTATATATACTCAAGTCTGTACTTAGTTATAAATAAATTCATCGGGGTTTCTAATTGAAGATGAATTTACATCTTTATTGACAGGTGCTATGCACGTCTTCACCCACGTGCTGTCAACTGCAGGAAGAAGAAGTGTGGACACAGTAACCAGGTAACTTGTAGTCCATTGTAGTTTTCCTGTGTTTAGTTGCTAGTGTGCAATTACTTAGTGCAATTGGTGACCAAAGTTTCATGAACTTGCAGCTGAGGCCTAAGAAGAAGATCAAGTAGAGAAAAGACAATGAATGGCGCATCAATCACGAACTACCTAGTTTACTTGGAATGTTTTGTTAATTGCGATCTTACCTATGTGTAATGAATACAGTTTGCTTCAAGGATTTATCAAATTTTCATTATGAAATGCTGGTTTCAAATCTTTACTTGCCTCGCTCAATTTGGCTAGGAAGTTCAAGTCAAGAAATCCTGAAAATGTCAATGGTTTCTTTTTTGAGGTATTATTCCTCCTGCAACTGCATTGCACAGCTTTTTATGTCCCCTCTCACAAGTCAGAATCTACCTGCATCATTTAGAAAAGTGTTAGATACCTGGTCTAAGCAGTTTTGCTATGCTGTGACAGGAAAGACAGATCCACATACTTTGTCTGGAAAATGTTTTGGATCATCTTTCTCGGTGATTCCATAGCTGCATTTTCAAGCTCTAGTATTTCTTCTGCTTTGAGTCTCCAGCCCAATGCTCCCAAATTTTCCTCAGCTTGCTTGACAGTCTTCACCCCTGGAATAGGAACTGTGCCCTTGCATATACACCAGTTTATTGCAACCTGGAGAAAGAAAATCAAACCTCCTGATCATTCTCAGAAAGCTTCAAGCATGAAACCTTAATTTCTAAGTTCTATCACATGATGGGCAAACTAACTTGTGATATCGTCTTGCGTCTTCTACGTGCGATTTTAGTCAGAACTTTCAGCAGAGGTTCAAGCCCCGGAAGAATTTGGCTGAATAAAATGCCCCTGAAAATACTCTTTCAGAATAAGAAGCTTTTTTGACTTCTCCACAAGGACTGAACAAATGGAATATGTACCTTGGGCCACTTGGAAGATTAGAAGGTGTGTATTTCCCTGTCAGCATTCCAAGGCCTAAAGGACTGTAAGAGATCAACTGAATCCCTAGCGAGTCGCAAACGCTCTTCATCTCTGTTTGGTTCTCTCCTATGCTCACTAGCGAGTACTGCACCTGGTACAAAGATCTTTGGAAAAAATCAAACTCATGACTTCTTGTGATTAGTAATTTCACAAGATGCAGATCCTTGCCTGAGCTGAACATAAAGGGACACCTCTCACTTTAAGGTAATCATGTATCTTCAAAAGCTGCTTTGGTCCATAGTTACTCACTCCAACTGCTCGAACTAGCCCCTGCGAGTCAGATCCAAGAATAATAACATGGGCAAGCTTTCAAACCTATAGCAGTCTTCCATTTTCAATATAGTATCAGTAAAGTAACCTTATCATACATTGCAACCAGGCCGTCCCAAAGAGCCCTTTCCTGCAATGGTGCGTAGTTGGCCGTGGACCAATGCAACTGGCCTATTCCAATCTGTTCAATCTCCATTCTCTCAAGAGATTGCCTGCATTGCATTTCACTCATTCATTAACAGCTCAAGATTGTCACTGTTAGCTGCAACCCAAATTCAAAGTTTTGGGTGTGTTCCATACTGGCAAGCCTTCACAAACTGTCCTGGCGTCAATCGCCACGGATAAGCTGCAAACTTGGTAGCTATCACCAACCCATCTATCTTCTCTTTTGGCCCTATATATTCAACGCATATGTTGGAACTTGAAACTGATCATTTTGCTATAAAATGTTCATACCTGGAAACTCGCGTATGAATTTTCCGAGCAGCTTTTCACTACGGCCATTCAGTCTTCCAGTACCATAAGAATCAGCAGTATCAAACAGATTAATTCCATTCTCCACCACCAGATCAAAAACCTGCTGTAACTCACCATCCATTTTCTCATCATACCCCCACAAAAGCTGGTTTCCCCAAGCCCACGTCCCGAGTCCCATCGGCGAGACACTCATCGGTCCCATCTTTACCTGCAAACTCAAAACAAAATCCAAAACCAAACATGTAAATCCATATATAGAACAATTGAGAGGGTTAAGAGTTTGAAAGATGGAAATGGTGATGTGGGTGTGTGCCTTTTCCCATGGCCAGAATCGTGGGAGGTTTAGAGGGTTCAGTGACACAAGTGATGCCAATGACATGGTGATATTTCTTCTTGATATGGAAGTAGGCAGCTAGAGGGAGTATATGATCCATCCACTTTGTATGGACTTGGTTCACCAGGCAATTTATATGTAAAAAATTAATATTACAGTTTTGACAGCTGTGGGATTTGAACCCACGCCCTTTCGGACCAGAGCCTAAATCTGGCGCCTTAGACCACTCGGCCAAACTGTCCTCGTTGTTGTCAATGTCATTTATCTATATTAATAAACAAAACAAAACTCGCATGTTTTATTTAGCATTTTTTACCATAAGCTGAACTTTATAACTGATTTTGGATTCATTTTGGATTGTCAAGTAGATAAACTCAGTTGGTTCACATATCCATTTAGTACAAGATAGCATACTCTCTTAAATCTAAATCGGACTCGCATTTCAAACTCGAAGCAAAACCACAGTCTCATGTTCCGAGTTCCGAAGGTAGATACTTATGTATCATTTTTTATTTTAGCAGTTCTGAAAGTCCCACCATTGGGACATGTAACATGACTGTTCGAACATATTTCCTGCATCAGCATTGCACCAGTCGAGGTCAGTTGATGCTTGGGAGCTGTCTCCAAGCTCATCTAAGCACTGATTCTTGCACTAACTCCTGCGCAAGGAAGTTCATATTCGCTAAGTTATTTAAGGCCTTCCCTGTATTTCCTGACTCCTTACTCGTGCTTCGTCCATTTCTCTCGAGAGCTAGACTCAAGTTCTGCACCTGCGAAAAAAATCCGGAAAATAAGAATCATTTGGACTAAAATGAATAAATGTGTAATGCTTTTAAAAATATTTTGTTTTAATTACCTGCAAATGTAGGGAGTGATTTTCGTCTTTCAACGATCCAACCAGAGAAGCCAGATTTTCATAATTACCTCTAAGGATACAGAACTCTTTTTCGAGGTTCTTGGACTTCCATCGCGCTCTCCTGTTCTGAAACCATATACCAACCTGTCTCGGCTCCAAGCCTAATTCCAAAGCCAACTGCACCTTCTTCATAGGCTCAATCTTCGTCTCAGCTTTAAAAATTTCCTCCAACATTTTCACTTGTTTTTCACTAAATCTACTTTTATTTTCACCCTTTTTCCTCCTCATCGGAGACAATCCTAAATTACCACATACCCGCGCTTATCCATCATTTGAGGTACAAAATGATCATTTCCACTACTCATCTTGAATTTAAGAAGCTAGAAATTGCACCATGAGGTTATGATGCTTAGAACCAAGCTGCTCGGTTTTTATACTGCCACAGAGCCAATAAGATGATGTACCTTAGGCTCATTGTCCTTGAATGAACTGTAGACTTATCCATCTTTTTCATGAGTTTGTAACTCTTTTCATTGGAAAAGAAAGTAGATATTATTGGACCTCTACAGACTCTACTAGTGCTTGAAATCGTAAGAGCTTTAGATATCATCTTCTCGCAATTGACGCAAGACTTGCTTTTTGGTAAAAACAAGTTCCATTTTCACTGCAACTGCAAGAATAGACATTATTCATTGTTACAGTGTTTATGGTATTCATCTTCAAAACTATTTCTCATCAAAACTAGAAGGATAAAATGTGTTACAATGAATTCTTGATCTTCTTGATGGGGCTGAGTAGAGTACTTTTTCCACGTCATTTACGCGAGTTTCGTCGATGATCGAAAGCACACATTTTGAGATAAAGGTAAAGGCTACCTGCTCTTTTGAATTTGGTTTGCAAGCTTTTGAGAAAAATCTAGAAGTGCGCCTTTAATCTCAAACTACATTATGATAGTCATGTAAGAATACAGATCAAACTGGATACTGAATCAATTCTCAATCTGAACTAACAATTCAAGCTTTTAAATCTTGATTCAATATAAGTTTGAACATATCACTTAAATGTTCGATTTAAGCAAAAATATTTAACATGTTTTTGTTCTAACACATTTCTAACGTTATATGATACAAAACTACATCAATATTACGTGCATTATCAAAAAGAGGTAAGTGTTCATGAGGCTTAAAGTCGAGTCATGGCTCTAGAAAGACATGAGATTATTTGTCGTCTAACAACAAATATCAAAACATGGGATTTCAATGTCATGTCGATGAAGATGTGCATACATTTCTTTAGGACTCTTGAACTAATCGATTCGCGACAAACTCACTTTTCTTCTTGCTTTTAGAAATGTGGTTGAAGTGTCTGTCGAGATATTACAAGTACATGCTTACTTTGGATGACATTTTGGGACTAGAGATCGAAAGATGTGGACCATGTTTCGAACGTTTAATGTTGTTAAATAAATATCTTCAACAAGAGGTTTTAGCTTTTGAAAAGTGAGAAGTTTGATTACTTTGAAAGTGTGTTCAAAAGAAAAGGCTTAGTGATGATGTGTAGATATTACATTGATAAATAAAAGTCATTTGGAAGAGGTTACGTTTAATTCTGATGAGACCTGGTGCATTATGGTCCTTTGCTTTCTAATGACTCGAATTAACGAGAGCATAATATATACATCATAATAATCTCATGTTGTGTTACATTGCTAAGTAACTAGTTTGTCTTAGTGGGTGATTGTTCAAGACTCTACAGTAGTTAACTTGAGGGAACACTTCATTTGCGACCCAGGTCAAAGATTGCGATCCATGCAAATGATCGTCGAATTAATATGATTTAACGGTCCAGAATTAGAACTTTTGTAAATTTGTCGTTTTGTGTACGTGTTTTTGTCGTTTTGCGGATGCACAAATATATATTTGAATACGAATATAATTAATTTAAAGGACAAATGATTGAAAAGACATACATATTCACGTAGAGCTAGCCTATTTGGATCGTATAGAAACTACACTCCTTAACTTGAACACAAGGCATCTGACACAAGCTTTGTTATCCAACTGCATTGGAGAAAAGTGCATCCGAGTCTCGGCGTTGTATGAGTATAGGCTTTGAGCGATGTATATTGCCTTGGCACTGACAAAAGTCACATGAATTAAGAACAACATGTTGCACCACTGCTTATTATTTTGTTCGATCACAGAATAAAAAATCTGCAAATTGTAAATATTTCTGCAAATGGACATTTAAGAAGTACCTGAAAACAAAGTCTATTGTCAACTCGGCGACTAGTTCTTCAAGCATCATGATCCAGAACATGAGCTCGACGAATACATCCGTTGACTTGGTCTAGTTTTGAAGTCAACACCAACTGCTATTCTGAAAGCAAAATAAAAACCTTAGTTTTCGTTCACATTCTGCTATGAACTCTGAACTAATATCTGAGAATAGGCTATGGATTTGTTAGTAGACTGTTCATACTGTCGCACTGCGTTGCGACTTCCACAAGGAGCAACATCCATCCGGTGCGTCTTATGTCAGGCGATAACTCAGGTAGCTCAAACACCTGTAATACCCACTCCAGTTGATTTGACCCCTGCTGCATACACATATCATCACATTAGCAGGATGCCTGAAGAGCCATTGCAAGTCCACGGCCAGAAACGAGCAGTACTGATCGCTGTATCATATAAAGGATCTGAAGCTCAGCTCGATGGTTGCATTAATGATGCAAAATGCATGAAGTTTATGCTGATCAACAAGTTCAAGTTCCCTGAAGCATCTGTCCTCATGCTCAACGGTAAAAGCCTTACTTGCAGTATATTCGTATACTTCCGAGATATCGATTCACATTTCCTGAGGCTTTTTTTCTTCTGCTTGCAGAGGATGAAACTGATCCTTACAAATTACCGACGAAGCAAAACATAAGAATGGCAATGTACTGGCTGGTCCAAGGCTGTCAGCAAGGAGATAGCTTGGTTTTTCATTACTCAGGCCATGGTTCGCAAAAGGAGGATCTCAACGGTGATGAACTTGATGGATTCGACGAGGTCATCCTTCCAATGGATTTCGATAATGAAGGAGTTATACTTGATGATGAGATTAATGACAAAATAGTAAAACCCATACCTTATGGAGCTAAGCTTCATGCCATCATTGATGCTTGCCATAGCGGAACAGTTCTCGATTTACCATACCTGTGCAGGATGAACAAGTTTGTCACCTCAGACTAGCCAAATATAATTTTTATGATGTTGAAATTGAGTAGTAAATTTAACGAGTTATTTACCAGGAAAGGGAAGTATACATGGGAGGATCATAGAGCGAAGAACGGAGCATGGAAGGGAACAAGTGGAGGCGAAGTTATAACATTCAGCGGCTGCGACGACGATCAAACTTCTGTAGACAGTTCGGTAAATATTCAAGAACTTTGAAAATAAACTTAAATTTTAGTAACCTGGTAATGTAATGTTGTCTTTGAAAATGCAGTTGTTTTCCAAAGTGACAACAACAGGAGCAATGACTTACGCATTCATAAAAGCAATTGAGAGTGGGCATGGAGCTACCTACGGCAGCATCCTGACTGCAATGCGCAACACAATCAACAGTTGTCTGAGCCAGCTGAAAGGGGGGAAGAAGGATGCCAGTGCTGGTGTGAGCACTGGGGGAGCGCCTGTTGGCCTGTTTGAAGTTCTTTTAATGTTATTAGCTGATGCAGAAGAGCAGAATCAGAGAATACAGATACAGGTAAATTATTTACTATTTCAACATGTTCAGAATTTAATATTGAACTGAAAGAGCTCAAACCTTGTTGCATATGTAAATGCAGGAACCACAGTTGACTGCTAATGAACCATTTGATGTGTTTGCCAAGCCATTCTCCCTTTGATCCATTGGGCATTCTTCACCCTTAATATTATTTTTCCTGTTGCAAAATTTCAGCAATCCATCTTTTCCTTTTGCAATAAAAAGCATATAACAATGTATCATAAATGTGTGCACATTTTTCCCAACAGAATTTGATTTCCAGAAAGTTTTCATTCTCAAATATTTCCAAATATATATAATGAAGCTGAAGATTGATGAGTAAACAAGTCTTCATATTCATATTCAAAATATAAAGAGTTCACAAAACTGAAACAGCTTGGAAGAGTACTAAGAACTGAGATGTAAACAAATAAAGTAGGAGGGAAGATGAAAAAGGAATTTGCTTTTACTTCTTCTCTTCCTTTTCGGCCTCTGCAGCTCTCTTCTGCCTCGCACCAAGATGCCTCTTGTTGGTCCTCTCAAGACGGAGCTTGTCGTAAGCCTTGAAAGCTTTCATTTCACTGGTGACCTTAACAAGCTCAACAGTAGGCTTCTCGCGTGTGATTGGCAAGTATGCACCCTGGACTTGAGTGGCATTTGCCAGCTCTTCAGGAGTTGCATCACCAGCCTACAAAATAATCAAAGGGGAGTGATGCACATGGCTGTATGGTGTTGTAAATATAAAATTATGTGATTAAATATGATACAATACCTTGGTCTTACGAGCCCTCCTTGGGAAGACCACCAACTTGGCCTTGTATGTCTTCAACCTTGCGACATTGGTCTGCAAGCCTTCTAGGGAACTGTTCCTACGACGATGGTCCACAGAAATGCCAATGGTTGGGGCGAGCTTCTTGGGGATACCAGCAGCCTGCATGACACCCTCTGTTAACAAAGCGTTCATAAAAGCCGCTATAGTATAACAACAAAAGTAGTTAAGTACTACTGTACTAGTATAATTAAAAACGTTAATGCGTTAAGAAACTAAAGCTATGACAGCTTGATTATAAAATGAGTGTAAATAATCCAACCTTGAGCTCCTCGAGGCTAAATCCTCTTCCAGCCCTGACCTTCATGTTATACTTCAAAGTCTGCCCATGAACAACCGGACGAAGTGGACCAGCAGTAGGACGCGGGAAGATCTTCACTGCCTTCTTTTGTCTTGCTGAAATGTCACAACAAAACACTCTAAATTAGCAACTTTCCCGAATGTAAAAAATATTAGCTTCGGAAAACATTTGCTTACCAACTCTTCTTCTATTCTTCCTAGCAGGCTGATTAAACCATGTCTTGACATAGTTTTGCCAGTGCTTCTTGAAGTGACCATTAGGGATAACATTGTTGTGCTTCACCATGGTTTATACCTATAAGGCTATAAAGCGTTAATCCATACAAACACATCATTTACTCTACCATCCATAGAACAATCAAATTATCAATCAAACCCTTCAACCATACAAAACAAACCAACCCTAAATTAAAAATCACGACAAAAGATTTCATCTTTAGTCAAAATCCAATACTAAATTCCTAATCAAAATATCAATCCTTTAACTAAAATTACAATAACCACGAAACAACACTAACCCATCAAAACCCTAAAAGCAAGACATCTGAAACTAACCCTAATGACATCACTCACCAGTACAGATTCCGGCAGCTGCGCGTCTCCTCCGGCGAAGCTAAAATTACAGATGTCGCAAGGCTTTGACTAAATACCAAAATCGCAAAACCCTAGCTTTCATATCAACGGCTCAGATCGTCCGGACTAGTAGTAATTGGGCCGATGATACGTAAGCCCAGTTCAAGCTACTTAAAAGCCATCCAAGATATAATATTTGAATTAAAGTCAATTTATTATTTAAATTCTACAGCAATGTGTCAAATTGCTCTGTATATTTCTATACGATGATTACAACATCAAAGTTGTGTGTACAGTAAAATTGTTGTCTTTGACTTTGATTATCTGTGTACTAAAATGCTAATTGTGATGTGTTCTCTTTTCATCTGATGCGGTTCAGGTGAGCAAATGGCTCAGGGTTGGACTTGGAGCAGCTTTTGCAACCTCTGGAGTGCCAAAAACATTCCAAAATCTCAATGTTTCATCTCCTGCAGCTGATGCAACTGTGCATCCATCTGGACTCTGAGCCATGAAAAGTACCCTTGAAGTGTGGCCAGTGAGCTCAGCCATTTTAACCATTGAAGGGTATTTCCATAAGGTAAGTTGGTTTTGAGTGAACCCGTGTGAGCTCAGCAGTTCGCGCTCATTTTTGTTCCAAAGCAATGCGCAGACTTGAGAGCCAGTGTCAACAGAGTTTAAGCATGCGCCGGTGTGTGTGTTCCAGAACTTAATGCATCTGTCTCCACCACCGCCGCCGGATGCGAGTAGATTGCTTTGAAATGGGCACCATGCTAAGGCTTTGACAGCAGCTGTATGGTCTTCCATTCTGTGTAGCCATTGAGTAGGAGAGCTTGATGAAGCGACTGATCGATCCCATATGTGTAGAAGGTTGTCATTTCCACCACTGGCTAATTGGTTTCCTGAAGCTGACCACTTTAGCCCACAAACTTCTTGAGTGTGTCCTCTGTAAGTTTCTACAATATGTGATCTGATCCTCACGTCATTGTTCACAATCCTTCCATCCATACCTCCCGTGGTCAGAATCTGATTGTTCCAAGCAAGAGTTCCAACTCTTGACTGATGAGCTCCTCTCAGTGTCCTCAACTGCAAGAAATTAAAACCGGGTCAGAACCAAACTCCAGATTTATTAATTCATCCTGAAAGTGATCAAGATTTGGAACATTGACAAACCTGCTTGTTGGATGTGGAGTCCCAGAGCTGAACCTCAGAGTTGTTCAGACCAACAGCAATGTGACGACCATCCGGAGCCCAATTGACACTTGTTATGGGACCACTATCATCGTCAACAGTGACAAGTTCAGAAGTGGAACCATCAGTGGCATCCCAAAGATACACAGTGCTGCCAAGAGCAATAGCGAGCACATTGGCACTACCCCAATCCAGTAAATTCAGATAGTAATCGTCCATAATGTCAGGTGCATCCAAAGTCCTCTCAGAGCTCTATACAAAATCAACAATCAAATCTCAGATTATTGAGTTTCAACACATCAACACAAGGCAAAAACTAAGAGGAAATGGGGAGTCATACCTGAGGAATGTGTCGTCTTGCTTTGGCAGGTTTTGACTGGTTTACAGAAGTGAACTCCTTTGGAATCAATTCCATTGGAGTAGGTGGCTTGTTCTTGAATGCCAGAATGCGCGGCCGGTTCATGTTAAAAGTCTCAGCCAGTTGCTTCCTGTATGCATCCCTGGATGGAGAGCTAACTGCATCTGTGTCCTTTACCTTCCTCCCATCAGTTAACATGTAGTGCGCGTAGTCGAAGTCCATCGCTGACCTGTTAGGAATGAACCTGTCGAGCTGATCCAAACACCAGAATACCCGTCAGTATGGGAAGTAAATTAAAAATCCCAATCATTTCATCAATCTTGAAAAAACCAAAGGCACAATTCAGATCTACCATTAAAGCTTTGAACTTCAAATTAAACAAACCCCACAGCCACAGAACATACAAAATCTGACTTAAACATGTTACATCAACAGTCTTTAATGAAATATAAAACCATTAAAGATCCAGCAAAAGATTGTAGAACTTCAACAGTGATAATTTATAAAATTAATTAAAATCATCAGCTTCAGAAAATATAAAAATCTAAACTTTCACAACCTTAATTTCCAATCTTAGATATAATCAAGACCCAGTTCAGATCTACAACTAAACATCCGAACTTTAGGGTTAAAATCGATATTATAGAACTTACATTTTCTTTGGAAGTCTTGCGATGAAGCATATGATCTTTGAGAGGAAATCTGGACATGTTCTTACTGGGTGTGGTACCAGGGAATCCTCCTGCATCCATAGATTCAAAAACAACAAACACACACAACAAACAAACAAATGGTAATATAAAAAAGATTAGAAGAAAGACGTTAAAGTTTCAAAATCAAATAAGTCCTGCAAACAAAAATGTTAATCAAATTGCAAGAAACGCTAATTGAAGCAGATAAAAATTTGCAATGAAACGAGTCAGCGGGCGAGTGAGCAAGTATGTCGGTCGATTGGGTGCACGCACAGCAGCCAGTGAAATCAAGGATTGAGCAGAGAACGATGGTGATGAAGTCGGTCGATTGTAGAGGTTTATAAAGAGCGAAGAGTTGAGTTAGGGTTTCAGTGATGTGCGTTTGGGTGGTGTTCAATTGTTTATGTGTAACGGCTATATTTTTAAAAAGAGACGTTGTAGCTTTGTTGACGAATTTGCCCTCAGGTTAAGGAATTCTTATTTTTTATTCATTTGTTATCTATTTTTTATTTTGACCTTTTCTAAATCCTTGGATATTGCCTTGCATCTATTTTTGTCATTATAAAACCACGATGATGAGTTTAGGGATTTATACTTTGATGTTAGCATTTTAAAATGAACCAACGATGTTGAATTTAGGGTTTAGGATAATATGTTTGCTAGAAAGTTGTGAACATAGATCAATTGCAAAATGGTTATTGTATAATTAGGGTTAAGATCAAGAGTGATATTAAATTGCAAATTGTGTTTATGAATACAATAGTTTTTGATATTGAACATTATTTCTAAATGTTTATATGAAGCCTGAGACAACAATGGGTAATGAATGTGAAATAATGATACACACAACACAACATATACAAAAATGATACTGCTGATGGATTAGTTTAATATCGTTTCCTCCATTGCAGAGTATGGCGACTCAGCCTGTAGCAATTCGCAAGTTGTTGAGTGTGAGAACTTTGATGGAAGGGTGATGAGGGGTTCACTGGGATCGCTGAGCTGCTTATATGCCACCCCAAGCGCGTAACCTAGAGCTCGTGCAACTGGCACTGCCACCGCGTTTCCCACTTGAGAATATCTGTTGGGTAGCATGATTATAGTGGAAAGCTTTTGATTTGTAATATAGAACAAATTTGCTGAACATAAAAAAGCTAATCACTATAGAATCATACCTATCTTTTAGATCCCCGCAAAATCTGAAGTAATCGGGGAATCCTTGTAATCTCGCGCACTCACGGAGTGAAAGAATTCTATCTTGCTCTGGATGTAAAACAGCCTACAGGACAACGAGTAGTAAGATTTGGTAAACATTCATGTAGCTAGAAAAATTAGAGGGAGGCAAAACAGATTAGTACATTACTATGCGAATCCATTTTACATAAAACTGTAGGCACTGTTTCGTCCCACCATAGTCGTGCAAATGGCCTAAACACAAAGAGAAAAGATTTTGAAGTAATGTAAGCCTGACAAATACCAATATGTGTGTACTCTTATTACCTCAAAGATTTTCCATCAGACAAATTGAGAGCATACTCTGGGACCTGTGTTTAAAAGGCAGACAGCAACAAAATTTATTATAATTATGTAGCATTTCTTACTATTTTAACCCGCAAAACAAATAAAAATTATAGCTCACATATGGCTTGCCAGAAGGCAGTAATTTTTCTGTTGCTGGGTCCCTTTTGGCAACATTGTTGTAATCAACAGTTACACCAGGAAGATCCCGAAAATTTGCTCCCTGCAACAGTTCACAGTGAACGAGAAAAGTTCCATAACAAATGGAAATAAACATTTTACGCAGCAATTTCCATTTAATGTGATTACCCAACCTTTCGTTTTGGTACCAGGCAAACCCGTAAGTAATCATCTTGTGACAGAGGAAAAGCTCGATGATCGTATAACAACGCCTTTCCAGCTTGCTCTGTAGCGCAAGATGCAAAACCAAGCATCTCTGTCACATTAGATGTTACTGTTAGCGTGATAAACAATCAGGTTTCCAATTATTCAGTATACAGCATTTGTGTCTGTGCACAAGTACAAAAAAATAAACAATACTATATGATCCACAATGTCAGCTGTCTTAAACCTCATCTTCAAGGTAATTTAATACGTGCAAATATAATCAAATGAATCTTTTAACTTAAATGGAATTTATGTAACTTAAAAATACATAGATCGCCATGTCAGATTGTCATTTTACTACGATAAATTTGCAAATGCCCCTGTATGAGCGAGCATGCTAAAATTGCCCGCTTATTTTCATTTTTTGCTGCCTTGCCTACTCAAGAAGTGTAATCAGAAGCTCCATTGAAAAACATATGACAAGTCTCAGTTGTAAGAACTAGTTACTTACCAGATTCTGTTGCTCTTATATACTTTTGAAACTCTGTATTTGGAGGTTTAGTGTACGTCATCACTTCGCAAGCTTCCAAGCTTGAGACCTTGAATTTAAAAGAGTTTGAACCATTAGAGGAAAGAAAAAAACCAAACAGCGTTACAAAATGAGAAAGCGTGAAATGCGAGCATACAGGAGGGAGGTCGGAAATGGCATCAGCAAGTACAAGAGCCTTTTCTAGCTTGCACGTCTGTCCTTCATCGTAAGCGACAATGTTTCGCTGCGTAAATAAAATGATATAATTAGAAAAAAAGAATAAGAGAGGCTACATAAGATTTGGAAACAAAACAATGTTAGATGCCATTGGGAACCTCAAACTCTGTAGGAGCACCATATCTGATGACCACATCGTGTGTAGGCAGTGGAAACTGAGGTAAATTCTGTGGAAAGTTAAAAACATGCATGGAGAAAACATTTAGATTTGAATTGCTAAGTCGACATGAACAGCTCAATGATAGAACTTGATTTCCATTTGGCCATGTTTTACTGTACTTGAAGCAAATGAACGCAACCCCAATATCCAACTTAAATATTAAACTTTGACTACCATACAGTGCGAGTGTAACTAAGGAAGAAAACTCACCTGAAAAGGATTTGCTCCCCATAGAAACACACGTAAGCGAAACTGAGCAAGTCCGTAACACCCAGCAGCCATGATCCCAAGTCTGGCTTGGTAATTCATTTCAACTAGACGACTTAAAGCATATCTCCCGAGAGTGCCCTTAGCAAACTTCAAAAGATCGCTTACATTTTCCATCAAAACATACTTGGGCTTTAAATATTTTACCAAATCCATAAATACAACAATCTGATGATTTCTCTCATCATCCATAGGTGAGAGAAAATTTCTGAAGCGATTGTAACCGCTAATTCCTTGGCATGGTGGCCCTCCACATATCACATCAACATCACCCTGCAAGGTTACATTGGGGTATAAAAGAAGCATTCAGAGTAAAATAGTAATTTATAAGTGCAACAAAAGAAGCACTTGAAAGGCTCAAGTTATGAGAGTCTTGTACATCCCAACCAATCACTTGAAAACAATCTCACATAAACTTATCGAAATGGTTAATTGGATAGAATAAAATGCAAACATGATTAAGGAATCCTGCCCAACTGTGATGGTTAGGGCCAATGGGGAAACAAATTACCGGAAGAGGCAGAATCTTAGACAAATAACCCTTCCGTACAAAATCTTTTATCGCGTCTTGACATTTTCTGCAAGAAGTAAATCCGATTACTGTTTAGAAATGATGGCAGACCATATAAACAAGAACACTATTTGGGTCTGAGATACGGTAAATGATAGTACCATAACATTGCTGAACCGATAGGAGCAAGAAGCATACCGTAAGCCATCAACTGGCTCCCAAGTATCTTCACTTGGACCATAACCCTTCCACCGCACCTATGATGAAGAATCATCAAAAGTCTTGTTAAGCCAGTCAATCAAGTGATTTTCTGTAACTATTATGAAGTATGAAACGAAACTGACATCATTTGGAAATGTTAAATAGTTCATTAAACATAGATAAGCAGATAGCATACCTTAAATTTCAGCCCTCGCTTTCCACCATCGTCAGCATCACTGTAACAAATATCTATTATTCTTTCAACTTCATATTCACCTGATACTGACTTCTCACTGGCTGAAGACTGGATGCTTTTCTCAGCCCCGGATTTGGAATTTGATTCGCTTAGGTTCTCTTTCTATTAACACCATATCGTTTGCAAAGAATTTCCCATTCTTTCAACAGGCCTAAGAAATCTTCTGCAGATTCGTTTCTGACCTATGACAACGAGCAATAGTGACTCTCAAGTTTAATAATAACAGTAAAAAAAATTCAGGAAGCACAGAAAGAGTTTTAACTTGTATCCCAGTATGGTTTAGCTTCAATGTCTCGCAAGCTGATTTATTCATGTCAATAGCCCATTTCTGGAAAACATGACAGCATCAGTACGCATCACACAAAATTTTCTTGCAGATATTTATATATCAGATAGGCATTCTAGCTAAATGCAACTATTTAAAGTGATGAGTATTTACAGTTGATAATTGCAATCCAGAAGCTTTGGCACCAAGGCACAGCCCCATCGACATTGCACCGCAGCCAGAATAAATATCTAACAAAGTTAATTCTGATTTACACGGCTTGTAACTATTTCGCTCCTCAATCTCATGAATAGTACCATCTGAACTCAATGGCTCTCTGTCAAAGGATGATGGAAAACTTCTATCTAGAAAAAACATAGCATAATCACTGGACTGAACCATACATCCCACTAACAGATATTTACATTATGGAAACTTACGACTTGACATAGTGCAAAATGTTGAGTAGTCCACTGAGTACTTCATATCATAATAGAAGTCACAAGCTGCGATAGCTTTTGATTTCACATTTTCCTGCAACAATGTCATGCCATACCCATATTAATTTGATGCTTAAATAAGACCTGTCAATTGCCTTTTACAGAATTTGGGAATCTTTATGCTTAAGACAGACAGCATACATTAGGTTTTACTTGAATGATCTTGAGTTTAGAAACAATGCAATCTAACAAATTATCATTCATTAACTCAGAGTAAAACAGACGCTTCCTGTCATGAGATTCCGCAGCTTCTTTCATAACCTGAAGATACAGTATACCAAAATAAAGTATATAGCTTAAAATTTATAAGAGATGAAAAGGGAAAATTGAAAACTTCTTACGGTATCTGTAGCTCTGAAAAACCATTGAACCCTGAAGTATTCTCTGTTGTCATTCGTCTTGAAGAACTCTACAATCTTGCCGATATAATTTTCTCTTCCGTTCTCACCCTGCAGTGTAAGCATATGAATTTCCAAAGGCCTGCAGTAATAGTAGTAGGGTAAACTAGCTGAGTGAATTCGGAACAGATAAACGTCGCTAACCTTAACGTATGCATAATCCCCCAATTCAAAAACACACTTCTCCAATTCTGCTTGAAGATAATGACATTTCACATTCAAAACCAACTCATCTTCATTGATACTGCGTTCAACATTGCAATCAAAAAGTAAACAATCAGAGGTGGTTATGTGCACATGGCGAAACCAAAATCTAAGTTGAAGAGTTTCAAAATGATTCATTCTTGCATAATTCACAAAAGTGAAGGATATCTAATCCAAAATTGTAATCCAAAGGTTGAGGGTTGAAACTGTTACTGACTCAGAC
Source organism: Sedum album (assembly GCA_006409495.1). Lineage (NCBI taxonomy): Eukaryota > Viridiplantae > Streptophyta > Magnoliopsida > Saxifragales > Crassulaceae > Sedum > Sedum album. The sequence goes on from QZGG01000252.1 coordinate 61,803, forward strand.
TCCAAGCGTTGTGGTTTCCTACGTTTTTTCTCCTGCAGAAGTCAGAAAGCCATTTGATTAAAATAACATGTCACATCATCAGGCCAGTTAAAATCAGCAATGCAGGAAACTAAGATGAAAACAGGAAGTTTACTTTAAGGAATGAGCTTTTAAGGAATGAGCTTAAATGTCAGAGATCTTGCATGATAAGTAAATCATTTACTGAACATAAGATAACCTAAGCCATTGCAAGTGTAGTACTGTTGAATACAGTACAAACAAAATGCAGTACACAATCATGGCAACAAGATGTTGTAGTTTAAATCTAAGTTGAGTTATGATAAATAGCGTAAACGCAAAATGATAACAATTACATAAGTTCTACTTCTAAAGTACCAAATTATGCATAATGATGCGACTCATTCTCTAAAGGAACTAAAGAACAAGATATATACCTTTTCAAATCTCCAAGGCCACCTTCTTTTCGCCTCTTCCTTAGGAACAGGATTACCGACAAAAAATGAAACCTTCTTACCTATCCCTTTTGGCAAAGGCACTGCATACGACTCCGTACTCATCCTCCTACTCCCCTCCTCCAAACTAAATTCAACATAATCAGATGGAAATATCCTCAAAGGCTCCTCATGTTCCACTTGTATCAATGGCACCCCAACACTGATGGATTTGCGTGAACTCCTATCAGCATTTCCAACAGCAATAGACTGAAATTCAACTTTCTTGGATGCATCATCACCCCCATTAACACAAAATAGCCTACTTGACCTTCTTATAGACTTCGGATCAATCAGAGCACTACCAGTCCAAGAACTCCTCCTACCACTCTTACCATCACCGCTATCACCAAAGTCCTTCCCAATTTCTCCGACACCAATAGATTTACAGGACCTTTTATAAGAACTTCCATTCCCAATAGACTGAAATTCAACTTTATTGGATTCATCAATGTTATCACCTCTATTGCCACGCAACCTACTTGATCTCCTAATCGAACTCGTATCAATCAAAGCATTACTAGTCCAAGAACGCCTCTTACCACTCTTACCACCACCGCCACTATCACTAAATTCCTTATCAGATTTTCCATCGCCAATAGATTTACGCGACCTCCTATTAGAACTTCTATCCCCAAGAGACTGAAGTTCAACTTTATTGGATGCATTAATGTTATCACCTCCATTGCCACACAACCTACTTGATCTCCTAATCGAACTCGTATCAATCAAAGCATTACTAGTCCAAGAACGCCTCCTACCACTCTTACCACCACCGCCACTATCACCAAATTCCTTACCAGATTTTCCGTCACCAATAGATTTACGCGACTTCCTATTAGAATTTCCATCCCCAAGAGAGTGAAACTCAACTTTATTGGATGCATTATTGTTATCACTTCCATTGCCACGCAACCTACTTGATCTCCTAATCGAATTTGTATCAATCAAAGCATTACTAGTCCAAGAACGCCTCCTACCACTCTTACCACCACCACCACTACTACTATCACCAAATTCCTTCAAAGATACTCCGTCGCCAATTGATTTACGTGACCTCTTATTACAACTTTCATCCCCAAGAGACTGAAATTGAACTTTATTGGATGCATCAACACCATCACCTCCATTTCCACGCAACCTACTCGACCTCCTAATCGAATTTGTATCGATCAAAGCATCACTAGTCCAAGAACGCTTCCTACTACTACTGCTAATCGCACTACCACCGCCACCACCAAATTCGTTCCCAATTCCACCACCACCAATCCTCCCCAAATTCTCAACAATCAACCGACGCTCAGCACTATACCTCTTCACTCTTCCACCGCTCCGACCTTCAACCACAAAATCGGAGCTCAATAGTTCACCAGACTGGACACTAAACGTGTTGGACGCAGTCGGCGTCAATCTGGGGGACCGCCGGATCGATGACGGATCGACCAATGCGAGCCGATTGCGATTAGATTTGGATCTTCTGGAGGGAGGAGCAGACGAAATGGCGCTCGATTGAGGCGCCATCGGTACCGAATTGAGTGGAAGTGGCTGCCTGAAATTCGAAGCCCTAGATTCCAGTTCAGAAGTGGATGACGCATATCGAGGGGTAATATGGTAATTCTGATTGCGTATAGAATTGTGTAATTGAAACGTTTTGAGCGGGCTGGTTGAACACGATTTTGATTTAGTGCATATATTTGTGTAGAGTTTAATAATTCAGATCCGAATTTGGGAAAACTTATGGTGTGATCTGGTGTTTGCAAACAACGAGTGGGTTCTAGCGAGAATAAAAAACTGGTTTGCGATCAAATCTATTTCATTGTGATGGTATGGTCGCAACCAATAAAATGATCAAAAACTATATAATTAATAATATGTGCCGGTTTTTTTATAAATATTACTCCCTCCGTCCCGCTTTGTTTGTCCAAAAGCACAAAATGTACGGTAATTAAGATAGAAAGAAAGTATAAAATGTGTGGTTGAGAATAAAAAATTAATAAGTAAATGAGTAAAAAGTAAAATGTGTGGTTGAGAATAAAGGAAAGTGAACAAACTTAAGGGGACACTTAAAATGGAAAGTGGACAAACATTATGAGACAGAGGGAGTATAAAATTAGTTCCTGCGTCATTTAGGGTATAAAATGTTTAGCTTTAAATAACTAAATGATAAATTAAACTGAAAGGATCGGAACAGCAGAAATTTCAATGTAAAAGAAACATATATTAACTAAGAATCAACAGACTAATATTACAAAATCGGCAAATACCAATCTCAGTCAAATGCAGCATGACATTTCCAACAATTCCTGGTATAATTCTGAACAAGAATCTCTGATCAGGACCTACAAAGGGGGATTAAGTCTATCAAAATAATTGTTACAACATGAGGACTAAGAATAAAGGTGAATCAAGAATACAGTGAAAAATATTCCGCACGTTTCTCATGAGACTTGTATCTCAGCCCCTGATAATGCAAACAAGCGTTGTTAGGGTGGGCAGAAAAGCACCTTCCATTGCTATCCTTGATGTCAGAAACTTGGCTTGATGTCAATTTGAAGGAGAATTTGGCCACAAAAGAAGTTTTCCACAAGCCTACTAAAACCTGCAATGGGGGTGACTTAACTTATCCAATCAATGTGATCACAGCTTTTCCTTCAGGGGTGAGAAAACTAAGAGGGCAGACATGTTTCGCCCGGTCATCTCCTGTAAAGAGAAAGGAGAGATAAGATTAGTTGAAATGCAAAATCTAGTGAAATCATAACTAAGTATTGTTGATGCAAGTACCAAGTGTTGGAATGGAACAGAAGAAAAAACGAATAAAGGTGCCCCTTTGAGAGCTTGGAATACTTAAGCATTATTGCTGCTTTTACCGCATATGCATCAACTTCATAAATCTAATTATATCTTTCGATCCAATTATTTACATATAAAGGAGACAGACTGATGAAACCAAGGATAGCTAACAAAACACGGCTATAATTTGCACCATGGCAATGCTAAAATAAAACTACAGTCAGAGGTCTGAGAACAGGTACAGGGGTAGCATAGGTAATTCCAAAGCCTTTTAAAACAATGAGGAACTTCATTAAGAAAATAACACAAGAAGGTCATGTAAATAACTATGTAAGTGAAATAACAGCAGGACAAGAAAGGAGAAACAGCTAAATAAAACCTTAAGTTTTCATTTGAAGCTATAAAAACTAAAACGAAACACATGATCAACAAAAATATAAGAAGTTACACTAGGCTTACCACTTCAACCCCAACATCTCAAAAAGGCACCAGGATGAAACTCCACAGAACTGCATCGCCCAGAGTACATCACATGTTATCATGTTATTTCCTTTCCCTTTGTCTATTATTCGTAAATTTATCCGCAAGATGAGGGTATTTTCCCCTACTTTTCATAAGCTTAATAACATCTTCAGCTTTAGAAAAATGACCAGCATTCCGCAAATTTCTAATCAGTGTATTATAAACATCGAAGTTTGGATTGCAATATCTAGAGTTCATCTTCTCAAGCATAGAGACAGCCTCGTCAAACTTCTTAACCATACAAAGCCCTCGAATCATGGTATGATATGTATATACATTTGGTAGCAGGCCTTTTGTGAACATATCATTAAACAATGCTTGAGCCTGTTGCATCTCAAATGCTGACACGTAACATGCAATCATCACAGTGTAGCACACCACGTCTAATGTAAGTCCGCTCTTTTTATCTCGTCAAAGAAATACTTGCATGCATCCAGATTGCCAGCTCGGCTAAGACCATCAATTAATGTTGTGAAGTGAAGAACAGTTGGCTGCACGCCCACGTCTTTCATATGATTGAGAAGATTCAGTGCTGCAAGCGGTTTATTTCCTTTTCCTAGAACATGAAGTAGTATATTATACGTATGAAGATCAGGGGAATGACCATTCTTGCTCATTTCATCAAGCAGCCGGTGGAACTGATCCATTTTACCCAATTTATACTTCGCATACATAGTAATATTATATGTCAAAACATCTGGTGAATGACCTTCGAGTAGCATTTCATCATGAACCCATTCGATCAGCCCGTACTGCTGATTTGTATGAAGAACATGCAATATTGCATTGAAGGAATTCTTAAACGGCCTAAAATTAAAACTCTGTGACTTTATGAATCGCTCTACAACTACCTTTGCTAAGCCTGCTTCGCCACATGTACATATCACAATATGAAAAGTGAGGGCTGAAATAGAGATCCCTTTCTCAGTCATCTCATCAACCATTCTCCACATTGCCTTTAACTCCTCACATTCTGAAAATATCTTCATCATCATATGATATCCATTCGCAGTGTGCTTATAGTTTCCTTGTGAACCTGACCATACAAAAAACTTGTACCCCAACTTTGCGCGCCTTGTCTTATCTATGCTATCTTTCAATTTCAATATTCCCAAAAGAACTTCCCTTACCAGAAGTCCAGTTACACACACATCCAATTCATTCAGAACTTCCCTAGAATCGTAACCTGGGCCATCTTCTAAAAGCACCTCAAGTACTCTATTTGAATCAGATCTCGCTCTCTGAAAATATCTCCTTCTTGGAGATAGACTCTCCTCTCCGCAACACCTCTGCTCTTTCTTTTCACTTCTAGTTTCCGAATCAAACTCTGTATTTTGCCACATTTTCTCCTCAACTGCTCCAAACCCATTAGTACTCATATTTCTAAACATACACATAGCCTCCAAACACAGTAAAAAGATTTAATTTTTCTCCTAGCCCTTAACCCCAAAATCCCCACAAAATTCATTGCGGCAATATATCAAACACCTTGCAGACGACATCATTTCTGTGGCCGACTCACCTCAAATGTCCAACAAAAGCAAAACTTTGAGCACCCTACCTCAAAAAGACGTTTCAAACTCCTCCCTTTACCGAAATGAAACACACCCATCAACCTAAACCCTCCAATTCGACAAAACAAAAGAGCTCAGAACGAACATACAACATTTACATTAACAACTAATTCATTAAAATTCAGCTCTTCGCCTCAACACTGCCCTCGGATACCCACTGGAACCTGAATCTAAAACTGCATATAACGGCGGCCGCCGGTGATCTGACGACGTTAATATGCCGCTAATAGCCCTAAGCCAGTTTTTGAGTTTTGGCTGCGGTTCAATGCAAAGACGCTTTATTCGTCTATCATTTAATTAACATTACCAGACCACCTATTGCTTTTACCAGAACATAACCGTACATCTACACTTCTGCTACGAACAATGCGTTGGTAAAGGTGATGAAGGAATCAAATATTTGGTGTGGCCATACTAATTTTGCAAGGGCTGTTTTAAAAAATGAACTATTATATTTGCTGTTCAGTTGAGAAAAACTAATGTTACAGTTGCTACAAAGGCTATTGAGCTAGCAAGTATCCAGCCGTCCCTGGAAGAAGATTTTGAGGAGACTATGTGATTGTCCGCCACAGGGGCTGGCTCAGGTCCTACTGCAGGGACAGTGAGGTTATCCACCATTGGGGACGGCCGTGGCGAGATAGGTGGGCCTGATAGACTTGTCGTCGAGTTATTATGATTCAAGCATGACGTGATCGAAGTGCCCGGGTCCAGAGACAGTACATTATCAATACCATGGCATCTGACTGACATTCCATGGTTGCATAAATTTGGGCTGGTGAGTCTTGCATTGTTTAGGAAGAAACTCAACTTGCCATAGTTAGAGACTCTCAGTGCGTAGGCTGGGTGCATAGACGGAATTACTGTGTCTGTCGGAATGTAGGACAGGTGATTGAATAGCATAGGGGACGGGATGGTGTGGCGCATTAGGAAGTCAGTTACATTCTGGATTCTGTCCCGGGACAAGAGTTCATCACTTGGCATTAAGAAGGTAATATTTCCTTGGAGGAGATCTGCTGGAGACATTTTGATCAGCATTACAAATGTGAAATACTTTGTTCTCCGCATTTCCTGGATTGCATTAAGAATGTCCTGGCTTTTTGGAGTGTCGGCACAAGCTCTATACGCAAGGTAGCTAGCTGCGATCACTATTACCAGGCTCTTAACTGACGCTGCCATGATCATTACATTGACAGCTGATGTCCAAGGCAAGACTTTATAAAGCAGGTTTTGAGGATGTGTGCAAAGAAACGGAGGCAAGATTGGCTCGAGCATGCACTTGAGATGATCCAACAACTGACTCGAGTCACTGTCATCACATGAATCATAATCATATAATACTATAGTAAATAATAATATCTGAAAGGCAAACAGTTATCATAGTCAAGTTCATTTAGGTTTTTTTTATAAGTAAGGCAATAAAAAGTCTGAATATTGATACAAGATACAAGAGAAAGGATTTAGACAGGTGGGAACAAGTCTTAAACCACCTCGAACAACAATAACAGATGCCCAGTTAACCTATCTCGCAACCAGTACCAATACACCCACACTTTCTAGCCATATCTTATTCGATCTAGGGGTAACACAAACGCCTAAACGACAACAACAGAGGATAAAACACATAAACATAAAACATCATACAAATTATTTATACACAAACCCGACCGATCCACACCGATCAGCTTACATGCATGCGATCGTGGGAGGAAGAGGAATCTAATGGTGCGAAAATTGACTACATGCATGCAGTTGGGGACGGCGGTGGAGGATGGCGGCATAAACGGCAGAGGAAATCGAAAAAAGCTCCTTGGGGTAGAGGTAGAGGGATCCACTTCGTGGAGGAGATCCTCTCCTCTACCCCGGAGAGATGGCTGATGAAGGATGCAAGATGAAGATGAAAGGATGAAGATGAAGGATGAGAGAAGGTAGAGAAAAAGATAGTTCATTTAGGTTATTTTAGCAATTAATATCAAATTTTAACAATATTTTCGCTTAATCGAATCGAATCGAATATTAAGAATAATATTTTTAATTTGTTTATATAAAGATCAAATTCAAACAAGATTTACAAGTTTCAAAGTATGCTTGTTGTATAGTTTTTATAAAAAAAACACCCCGCTAAAACCCACTTCTTTACCACCCATCAGAAATTTCATGACGCGTGGTTTATAACTCTTATTGTGTAATTTCAAATTAGTACGGAGTATTTGATAACCTTATCAACAACAACTAATTAAAAACCTAAGCAAAGATATGCTACATAATTGAACAATCATAATGCCTTCGTACAAGGGACACGTGATCTCATTGTATCCGTTCAGGTCAAATTTATTATCCCATGTCACATTCAATCCCCACTTGTCAAGAAATTCATATCACAATTTCATTTCAATAAACGTTTTTAACATAAAATAAAATTTTCTCAACAATTGCCAGTAAAGTCATTTTCAAGCACATTTTTATAAAAAATAAAACAAGTTGAAATAACAACCTGAAATTCATGCAACTTGGTTTTTTCTTTATAAATATCAACAAGATTCAGTGAAGCATATAGACTCACATAGCTTTAAAACAGTTAAGAGTGCAACGTCCACACGCTCCTGTTCTCTTTTTAAATGGCAAACCAAACCCTAGCATTCAAGGTGACCCGCCAAGCCCCGGAGCTCATTTCTCCGGCAAGGCCGACGCCACGTGAGCTCAAGCACCTATCGGACATCGACGACCATGAAGGCCTCCGGTTCCAAATCCCTATCATACAGTTTTATAGAAATTCACACTTAGGACATGGAAAAGACCCAGTAAAGGTGATCAGGGAGGCGATAAGGCAAGCGTTGGTGTACTACTACCCGTTTGCGGGGAGGTTGAGGGAGGTGGGAAATGATAGAAAGCTGGCTGTGGATTGTAATGGGGAAGGTATTATGTTCATTGAGGCTGATGCTGATGTTAGTGTGGATGAGTTTGGTGATGTGCTTCAGCCACCTTTCCCCGGGCTGGATGATCTCCTTTTCGATGTCCCCGAGTCGAATGGTGTGCTTGGCTGCCCTTTGTTGCTTATTCAGGTATGCAAATAATCGATTTCGTTCGATCAAACTTTCAAAAATAAAGTTTTCTAGTTCTAATAAAATGACATGTAACATCAGGTAACTAGACTCACTTGTGGAGGATTCATTTTTGCTCTGAGGTTGAACCATACGATGAGCGATGCATCGGGTTTAGTCCTATTCATGAATGCTGTAAGCGAGATGGCACGCGGGCTGCCAGCTCCGTCCGTGCAGCCAGTGTGGCAGAGGGAACTTTTAAATGCTAGAAACCCGCCGAAAGTTACATGTGTCCACCATGAGTTTGATCAAGTTCCAGGGACCATAACTCCGTTCGAGGATACGGTACACCGGTCTTTCTTCTTTGGACCGGCTGAAATTGCTGCCTTACGCGGATATATTCCGTCTCACCTCACCCCTTGTTCGACTTTCGAGCTTTTGACAGCCGTCCTCTGGCGTACAAGAACTATTTCTTTAAAAATGGATCCAGCGGAAGAAGTCAGGATGTTATTCATAGTGAATGCTCGAAATAAATTCAACCCGCCGCTCCCAAAAGGCTATTATGGGAATGCTATTGCACTTCCCGCCGCGTTGACCAGTGTGGGTGAACTAACCGCAAACCCTATAGGATTCGCGATTGAACTTATAAAAAAAGCAAAGAAGGACGTAACCGAAGACTACATGAAATCAATGGCTGATCTTATGGTGCTAAACAATCGCCCCTATTTCACCGTCGTGCGAACATACTTAGTCTCGGACGTTACTCGAGCAGGATTCGAAAACGTGGACTTTGGATGGGGTAAGGCTGCATATGGTGGCCCTGCTAAAGGTGGTGTTGGGGCCATTCCTGGGGTTATTACCTTTTTCATACCAACGAAGAACAAAAAAGGTGAAAATGGGATCACTGTGCCGGTCTGTCTTCCGGCTGCAGCGATGGACTTGTTTGTCAAGGAACTTAATGGTCTCCTAGAGGCCGGCCGTCTAGCCATGGAAGCACCAAAGAAGAAAAGTGTCCCGTTTATCACTTCAGCCCTCTAAAGTTCATTACCAAATCTATTCAAATATATGTTTGTGCAATAAAATGATTGATATTTAAAATAAAATATCATAAATTCAGGAAATAATTGAAAATGCTCAGATCAAGGATGTTGTAACCCTGTTGTTGAAACTGCTGCTCTGCTTTCTACTTGTTTTGATGTTGCGTTTAAGTCCCACACTGTTTATTTTGTCCCAGCACAAGAAAGTTCCAGCACACAAGAAAGTTCAAGCAGTTGCAGAGGACCCTAATCATATCAGAGCATCTCCAATGGTAATATGTAAAGAGGGTATGTAAAATATATTATTATATTGATTATGTAAAATTTGAATGATGAAAAGTGAAATATGTTCCAATGGGAGTTATGTATAATGTGTGTGAATGTGGTAGAGATATGTATAATGTAGGCAAAAAGTTATAGAGAATGAGTTAAATTTGATGAGTGAGAAGATGATTATCTATAATTTTAGCTAACTAGTCTAATTTACATAACCCCATTGGAGTGATGCTTTTCTATCATGTTCTTTATATTTTGATGCCACGTAGGACATTTTACATAACTAAGTTATTATACATAGTGCATTGGAGTTGCTCTCAGGCGTAGCGCTAGGCATATTAATATGCCCCACAAATTGACAGATTTTATTCTAACTGAATGAGAGGTGAATGTAAGGAATATTCCTTGTGTCAGACGTATGAAACAGATTATAAATAAAGAAAGAGCTGGCATTTGCCAGACAGCAAATTACAACAAACTACTCCTTTCACTCTCGTTCCCTTCCTGCCTCTTTCCTCCTCTTCCCTTCCTACCCATCTGTTCCCTAACCAACCCTTGGCACCCTATGCCAGCATCACTGGTGCTTTCATTGCATCATGCCGGACAAGAAACAAACAGCCGATACAGTAGCAGGTCTACGACAAGATGTTGAATCCACTAAAACATCTATTCAGCAGCAAACCACAGAAACATCATCCATCCACAAAACCCTCCATGAACTCTCCCTTGCAGTTGCTCGCCTTGAAAAACAGCCACTGCTTCCCACCCCAGCCATAACAGCCATCACCCAGCCCATCAACCAATATCAACCAGACCCAAGCCATGACCACAATCACCAAAAACTACCTAAGCTTGATATACCCTTTTTCTCTGGAGACAATGTTTCAGGATGGCTCTTTCAGATCGAACGATTCTTTGAGTTTCATAAAACTCCAGATGATCAAAAAACTTACATAGCCACCTTCTATCTTCAGGGCACAGCCCTCCAATGGTATCAATGGATGCATTCTACCAAGCAACTCAATGGCTGGGATTTCTTTGTCCGCGCCCTAGAACAACGCTTCGGTCCATCGCCCTATTTCAATCATGAGGTAGCTCTATACAAGCTTCGACAGACCACTTCTGTAAAAGCGTTCACAGCAGAGTTTGAGGCGTTGTCAACTTTTACAACCGGACTCTCAAATAGCAATCTTCTCAACTGTTTTCTAGCTGGTTTACGGCCCGATATTCGTCGTGAGATGCATCTCCTTCGACCGGTAAACCTCCCTGATGCCATCGGTCTCGCTTACCTAGTTGAAGATAAATTAGATTCAAGTCGCTCTTTCAATCCAAGGCCCAACCCAACTCGTTCTCAACCCTTGCCTCCGAGCCCAAATACTCCCAAACTGCCAGTGCGTCGTCTTTCCTTTGACGAGATGACTGCCCGTCGCAATCAAGGCTTATGTTTCAACTGTGATGAGCGCTTTACACCGGGTCATAGTACGCGTTGCCGTGCGAAATTTTTATGTTTCATAGTCGATTCTTCTAACCCTTCAGTCGAATCTTCGATTGAGGACACATTAATGAAATCAATGGAGGACATCCAAGATGTCACTGATGACTCCCCTATTCCAGTGGTGACCAACGAGCCATCCGACACAGTTCCTGCTATTTCATTTCATGCATTGGAAGGGCATCCAGCTTTCACCACTATCCGATTAGCCGGTACTGTGGCTGGCCGCAAGGTCACTATCCTAATAGATGGAGGTTCCACACATAACTTTATGCAATCCCGTTTAGCTAAATCTCTTCAACTAGTAGTTCAGCCGTCACCCCATCTCTCAGTTACAGTCGGCAATGGCGAATCACTTCAATGTAATGGTCTATGTAAGTCAGTGGATTTGTTGATTGACGGTCATGAGTTCCCTGTGGATCTTCACTTGCTTCCAATTTATGGAGCTGATATTGTACTTGGAGTACAATGGTTGGCCACCAAAGGTCCTGTTCGATTTGATTATCAGAATTTATGGATGGAATTCATTCATGAAGATCGTTCTATTACACTTTATGGTATAAAACCGGCTGCTCTAACGCAACTCTCTCTTGGCCAACTTCAACGGACCCTGACCACTCATTCGGCAGCCTCTTTGTATCAATTGACAGCACACTTCTCACCTAGTTCCCCACCTCAGCCTTTGGTTACTCAATTACCTAAACTATCAGATGCTCTGCCCCCTACCATTTTGACCAAGTTGCATAACATTCTTGCTGAGTTTTCTGAAGTATTTGGACAGCCAAAAGGTCTTCCACCCCTGCGTGACTCGGTGCATCACATCCCATTAGCACCTGATACCTCACCGGTCAACGTCCGTCCTTATCAATACCCTCACTTTCAAAAATCAAAAATAGAACGACTAGTGCAACAGATGCTGGATGATGGTATAATACGTTCCAGTTGCAGTTCATTCTCCTCACCGGTTTTGCTAGTTAAAAAAAGGATGGGTCATGGCGTTTTTGCGTGGACTACAGGGCACTGAATGCCGTAACAGTTCGAGATCGATTTCCAATACCTACTACTGATGAGCTATTGGATGAATTGGGAGGCGCCACTGTGTTTTCCAAGTTAGATCTTCGATCGTGGTATCATCAGATACGAATGGCAGCAGCAGACGTCCATAAAACGGCTTTTCGAACGCATGATGGTCATTACGAGTTTTTAGTTATGCCGTTTGGTCTATGCACAGCCCCGTCAACATTCCAAGCGGAGATGAATAATATATTTCGCCCATTTCTCCGCAAATTCGTGCTGGTATTCTTTGATGATATTTTAATCTATAGTCGAGATTGGACTTCACATATTGATCACATTCGACAGGTACTTGTTATTCTTCATCGGTTTTCTTTTTATGCTAACCATGCCAAATGTGATATTGGTAGATCATCACTTGCTTATTTGGGACATATGATTTCGGCTGAGGGTGTGGTTGTGGATAGTGATAAAATACAAGCCATAAAGGATTGGCCGGTACCAACTACGGTTAAGCAATTGAGGGGTTCCTTGTGTCTTGCGGGTTATTATCGCAAGTTTGTACAAGCCTTTGCGATGATTGCTGCCCCCCTTAGTAAATTACTTCGCAAGGATTCATTTATTTGGACTATCGATGCACAAGAAGCTTTCACTAATCTTAAGGAGGCACTCTCTTCTACTCCAGTGCTTGCGCTGCCCGATTTTACCAAGGAATTCATGGTGCATACGGATGCTTCAGGTACGGGTGTCGGCGCGGTTCTTACACAAAGTGACCAGCCCCTTGCCTTTTACAGTAAGCAACTATCTCCAAAGTTACAAGCCTCGTCTGCTTATAATCGAGAACTGTTTGCGGTGGTATCAGCAGTACAAAAATGGCGACCTTATCTCTTGGGTTCTCGATTTGTGATACTTTCGGATCCTCAGCCGCTTAGAGCGTTATGGAATCAGACTATTCATACCCCTGAACAGCAAAGGTGGATTGCTAAACTAATGGGATATGACTTTGAGATTCGTTATCGACCGGGACGAGATAATGTACCCGCTGATGCTTTATCTCGACAACATTCTGCATCTTGTTTGGCATTAAAGGGCTCCTCTAGGCCGGTTTTGGGAATCCTACAGGCATTGCGTCATTATTTCGCAACAAATCCAAATGCTTGCAACCTGATACAACAAATTAAGGATGATCCCTTAACCCTTTCAAATTATTCCATCAGAGATGGGTTAGTACTCATTATTTGTTCCGGATGAATCGGCTCTCACTGATCTCATTATTCATGAATTTCACTCTTCACCTATTGGGGGACATCATGGAGCGCAGCGAACTTGTGCTCGTATATCAACTCATTTTTTTTGGCCTACGATGCGCAAGCAAGTAAGGGAATATGTGAACAAATGTCAGGTTTGCCTTTAAGTTAAACCTATTAATACTCCATATCCGGGTCTACTGCAACCCCTTCCGATTCCAGAGCAAATTTGGCAAGAGGTTTCAATGGATTTCATCACTTGTTTGCCGAGTTCAAAGGGAAAGACAGTGATCATGGTAGTCGTCGACCGCCTTAGTAAATATGCACATTTTGTGGCTTTGTCCAGTGGCTTGACTGCGCATAGTGTAGCAGAAGTCTTTGTCAAAGAAATTATTCGGCTACATGGCATCCCAACAAATATCATTTCTGACCGTGACCCTATTTTTCTAAGCGAATTTTGGAGTGAAATATTTCGTTTACAGGATACACGTTTATCAACTAGTACGGCTTACCATCCGCAAACAGATGGACAAACGGAGGTCGTTAACCGTTGTTTAGAAGATTATCTGCGAGCTTTTGTATGTGACTTTCCGTCTCAATGGACCACATATTTACCGTGGGCTGAATGGTGTTATAATACCGCGTGGCACTCGTCACTGAATTGTACTCCCTTCGAGTTAGTTTACGGCCGCGAACCTCCTGGTATTTTGGATTTCATCGCTGGTTCAACGTCAAATGCTGCAGTGGAAGCTATGTTAATGGACAGGGATGCGAAATTGGCAGCTGCGAAGGAAGCATTGGCTCGAGCCCAACATCGAATGAAACAGAAGGCGGATGCACATAGAAAGGAATGTCATTTTGAGATTAATGATTGGGTTTATGTGAAGCTTAAACCGTATCGTCAATCTTCTATTGCTCATCGTCAATCTAATAAGCTAGGAAGACGATACTTTGGTCCATTTCGTATCATCACTCGTGTAGGAGAGGTTGCTTATAAATTGGACCTTCCGTCCTCTGCAAAGATTCACAATGTCTTTCACGTTTCACTGCTCAAACGCCACCAAGGGGAGCCAGCAAACCAACCTGTTCAACTTCCTGCTGCCTTCATTGGCTCTCAACCCCTGCTACAGCCAGCCAAAGTTTTGGGCTATAGAACAATTCTGATTAAGAGTCAACCAGTGTCCCAAGTTTTGATTCAGTGGAAGTTTCAGCCAGCTTCTGATGCTACTTGGGAATCTATTGAGAATTTCCGTCAAGACTTTCCGGAATTTCACCTTGAGGATAAGGTGGTTTTTGATGGAGGGAGTATTGATCCAGGCCAGCACAAGAAAGTTCCAGCAGACAAGAAAGTTCAAGCAGCTGCAAAGGACCCTAATCATATCAGGCGTAGCGCTAGGCATATTAATATGCCCCACAAATTGACAGATTTTATTCTAACTGAATGAGAGGTGAATGTAAGGAATATTCCTTGTGTCAGACGTATGAAACAGATTATAAATAAAGAAAGAGCTGGCATTTGCCAGGCAGCAAATTACAACAAACTACTCCTTTCACTCTCGTTCCCTTCCTGCCTCTTTCCTCCTCTTCCCTTCCTACCCATCTGTTCCCTAACCAACCCTTGGCACCCTGTGGCAGCATCAGATTGGCTTTCTTAATTCAAGTACTAAGTCTCCCACTTGAAAAGAACGCGATCGCACTTTCTTGTTGAATGCGCGCGAGAGCCTTGCTTGGTAGCACTGTAAACTTTGTTGCGCTTGTAGTCTCTTTTCGTCAAGGGCTTCTAACTCCGCTAGGCGTAGCTTGTCGTTTTCATCATTTGCGAGTCCTTCTTGGATGGCGATGCGCATGGAGGGAAATTGAAATTCTAGGACAATACAGTTTCGACTCCATACATCAGAGCATAGGCATAGCTTGAGTTGGTGTCTTATAAGTGGTTCGATAGGCCGACAATGCTTCACCAATCCTCTCGTGCCAATCGCTTCGACTTTGCTACAATCTTTCTCAGCAGGTTGCACAATGTCTTGTTAAAAGCTCCAGCCAAGTCTGAGCGGGGGCGTTGTACATTGATGACTTATACTGTTTGAACTTGAATTTTTTACAAAGACTTATCAAGAGTTTGCACAGTCGAATGGTTCTTAAAACAATTATTTAGATTTACCATTGTCACAAAGAATTATTTACCATTGTCACAAAGAATGGTTCTTAAAACAATTATTTAGATTTATTTTAAAAACTTTAATAAAAATTTCGTGTTTACACAGTCGAATGATATCATGATATTTGCGCACACAATATGGAAGCAATTCTATGTAATATATTATATATATCATCATTTCAGGAGGTGACCTGTGCAGCTCGAAAAGCTTGATTATGCTTCACAAAGATGGAGGTCCTTCAGACTGTATAATTTATAACTATGCAGCTAACCGAGATGCCTATTTAGATTGGCAAACAAGAGGAATGACCTAGTCATTGCGGCATTCAGACAGACGAATATAAAAGCAAGTAAGCGGAACCCTAGCTGATCTGTCCAACCCACCCACCGAGGCTTTTCCTTGACGGAAAATAGAGATAAACCTGCAATAAAATTGTTAGAATACAACTCTAAGTTAATTTATACAAAATCCACGATGATAGACTAGTGCTTCACATTTTCTAATCAAGATGACATGTTTTTGAACGACAGGTAAATGCACATACTAAATATAGCATCCTATCTTTGAGTTGCAGCTACTGAGGTGAGAAGCCCCATTTGTTCTGTAAGCTGATCCATATTTAGGTTTCTGTTCCATATCCCTTCCACTCTGGAAATTCTAACAAACTAGCAATCCCATCATCGACCACGCTTGACATCTCATCTGTTTCGCCAGTAAGAGGGATCGTTAAAAGGAATTGTTCCCAAAAAACATCATCGATGCTTGCAAGTTTAGCAGCAGCATCCACAACACTATCTGAGTTTGAATGAGTAGAACTTCCACCCCCAGGCAGCATCGCGGGATGTAAAGAACCCATCTTCATTTCAGGCTCACCGAAACTCACACCTGGCAGTCCAATATTCATTGGAATTCCAAGATGATCACTAAAGTCAGTCACGGCAGAGTTATCCCCACTACTGATTAACTCCAGCTCGGGATATTGGGGTGGCATCACTGGAGTTGCCTGAGTATGAGATTGAGAATGAACCTCAGTCGGTCCATTCTGCACACTTTTGTAAGAGTACCTTGGACCAATCTGCGAAGAAGACAGTGCCGACCTCGGAGTAACTTCAGCTAAAGTTACTCCAGATAATCTACTTGAAGATGTTCCACTGTCTAATGCGTTTACTGACGATGATGAGACATCATCAATCAAATAAGCATCTGGTTTCCACATAGAAGACTCCCTCTGCGTTGAAACGTTCATATTTAAAATCTGGCTTAGCATTGCAGCTGCAACCTCATTCAATAAAGGCTGGAACTTAGTTAACTGTCCATTGGGTGTCCGGTATATGTTCATTTCATCTTGATTAGGAAGCCTTCTCTTCTTATTGGAGCTAACAATCTCCTATTATTTTCATTTTGTTGTTGTGCCAACTGGGACATAACTCCGGGACTCTGCATAGCTTTTGCAAGGAAAGACATCATCTGTTGTTGCCGTCGTTCCATTATCTGAACACACTGTCCAGCTGTTTGCAACTGAAGTTCGGTTGATTGTTGTTGTTGCTTTAACCTAAAAAGTTCCTGCATCAAAATTGTTGTCCCTTTTAAGTCTTTCGACCTCTTCCTAAAGACCAAATTTCCCAACTTCCACACAATTCCCAGTAGCAGTGGTCAGAATTTGGGGTACCGGGCCATTTCCCTGAGGAGTTTTTCTCCTCTTTATAGTTCTAAGAAGATGTTTCTGATATCTAAGAAATCCTTCATTAGCAAATTCCCATCGATCTGGATCAACCTTCCTAAAGCCCTACACACAGTAAAAAGACCAAATAGCGCATGTATCAAAAACAAACAAGTTCCTATTTTTAGATGATGACGTGAAATTGAATTCAATTAATTTAGGAAACCAACCTTCAGAATGGTAACAATCAACAATAATTAAAAGCAAGAATACTAATGAATCCTAGAAGATAGGATGTTGAAGAGCAGTGCCAGACACAGGGAAAAACATGATATCACAAGTGGGTAATTTTCTAAAGATGCATAAACAAAATACAAGAAGTAAATATATGTATGATAAGCAAAAATCGCATGCAGATCATGTAATAGAATATGATGGCTATGGACTAACACAGTAACATGATGTTCAGAAAGAAGCTTTCGTGCCGACGACTGCAGCATCCAAGTCTAAAGATCATGGGAAGCATGCATAATGGCATTTCACATCAGATCAATAATTTTTATGTAGCATTATGC
Source organism: Sedum album (assembly GCA_006409495.1). Taxonomy (NCBI): domain Eukaryota; kingdom Viridiplantae; phylum Streptophyta; class Magnoliopsida; order Saxifragales; family Crassulaceae; genus Sedum; species Sedum album. Next base: position 79,675 of record QZGG01000252.1, read on the forward strand.
AAGTATACAAGCATAATTTGAATGAGAATGCGCATAGGAATTCATTCCAACAAGAGTATGATCAAATATCGACACATCATTAACAGAATAAACAACTGAATTTCCCAACAATTACAGAAACTGTATTTCTTACATAAGTAGATGCATCTTAACATATATAATATAACAAGACAAAGCAGCAACTCTCCCTTAGCACTCGCAAGTCACAACAGAAATGGAACAAGGATGAAATGAAATATCTCTAAACACCCTAACTTACCGAGTCTCTTAATTTCCATTCAACCCAATTATCCTCGTACCACAATCACAACCTAGAGATCAACAAACCCCAAAATTTAACCAACCTGCAGCTCATCAAAAACTAAAACAACTACCAAATTCAATTACAAAAATCGAATCCAGTTATATAAAAAAAACAGTACCTAATGAACTCACATAGGTGTTCAACTGGCAGACAAAGCTTGAAAAATTACTATGCTTAAAAAACTTGGGTAAAAGCTCCCTCGAAAACTCAGCCACGTTCCAAACCACAAAGCTGTTGTTCCCACTGCTCCACGATACCAATCCATCACTCGACGCGTCGTCCACCATATCATACATCTTGCTTAAAAAAGGCGGCGTTAGACTCAAATTCCCGCCACCACCGCCAATCCCTCCACCACCATCCATCTCCAATCTCAACAAAATTAACCAAAGTTCTAATCTCAATACATCATCGATTTCACGATTCTGTCAACAGTAAGTAAACGATCTAAGTGGAATAGGGCGTACAACTGTGTCACTGAGTGAGCGATCGGGAAGATCAAGGACGAAACGAAAAGCGAAGAGACGACATGAAACCGCGCGATTCGATGCGAGGTCATTCAATTGGACTTTGGAGCTGTGGATTGCTTCCCATCTGGACGACACGTATACGAAAATCGGGCCCAATTTTATTCATATTACCAGAACTGCTCGGCCCATTAAATTACACGCTCTCTTCCAGGTGAAATCAAATGCGGTTTAGGTTTTGGTTTTTGATCTGAACGATTTCCGACGCCTGACTACCGCCAGCATTTCCGGCTACGTAAGAAATTTCTCTCTGTATAGTAACGATTTTATCTCTCTTTTTTCTGATCGTGTTTACAAAAATGTTTATATTTTTTTTGGTTTGTGGTTTTGTTGATTTCTGATAGTCTGGAGTTAAAAGATGCTATGTAGGAAATTTGAAATTACAGAATTGAAAAGGATTTGTTGTAATAAGTTTAGGTATTTGCTTATCGATTATAGGGATCAAAGAGCTTGTGTTCGGTCTAGCGGCCTAGCGGTCAGCTACTCGGTCTCTGGTCTCAGAGGTCGGTGGTTCAAGCCCTCCTGAGTGCATATCCGCCTTGAGTATGGGGTTTGTCCATTCCTTGAGCGATGAAATAGTAATAATTTTTTTTTAAAAAAGAGCTTGTGTTTCATACTGTGTTTTTAAAGCGGAAGTCCGTTCATTTTCTGAATTATGATGCCTAAGTTTAGTAGCCCAGAGGTGAATTCCTTATAATTATTTTCCGTTCAAAATTGAGCGCTTTTTGCTTTGCTGTTTTTTATTAATGTGAAACCCGGCTTAACTAAAATAGAGATGTACGGTTGAAGTTTAACAAGAGTGCTGGATGTAGATGAAATGTTTCTTTTTGCTTCCCTGGTAGATCCTTATATTTTTCATGGAGAACAATTTGTGTTAACTAGTTTACTTTTGATTTTTCGGGTATTACAGGCAAGCTGTTGATTCTTGTGCTGATGAAGTAAGGAACAGTTTTAGGATATTGAGTTAAGTGTGCCGAATTTTTTGTTTGCGAAAGATAAGTCAATCTGATGCATAGTGGCCTTTTTTTAAATTTGCCAAAGCATGAAAATACTTGGAGCTCTCAGACTAGTTTCTTCACGTGCTACAACCATAAGATATAGCAAGCTTCTCCAGTCCCGAAACTTCCAACCTGATTTTGTTCCTCGAGACCCTAAGGCAAAGCCTATAAAATACAAGTATCCCTCAGTTTACGATCCAACTAGCTGAAAAAATTGCTTCCTTGCCTCCTGAAGAGCGCATGCTAATTGGTCCGACAATGCGAGAGAAACTCAGACATCCAAAGATGGAAACAATATCAACAGAAGGTATGGATATTGGGCCTGCAGGAGGTGGAGGTCCTGCAAAGGCCGAGGAAAAGAAGGCAGAAAAAACTGCATTTGATGTGAAATTGGAGAAGTTCGACGCAGCTGCAAAAATCAAAGTTATCAAGGAAGTCAGGGCTTTTACTAACTTGGGTCTAAAAGAAGCCAAAGATCTCGTTGAAAAAGTTCCAGCTGTACTAAAACAAGGGGTGACTAAGGAGGAAGCAACGAGCATTATTGAAAAGATCAAGGCTGCTGGTGGAGTAGCAGTGATGGAATGAAGAAGACCTGCCAATTGCCACATTTAACAATTTTTCCTACGCAGCCAAGACAGATGTACTAGTGTTATTTTATATTAGGTGCTGCATTTTGTCAAATCAGAAATAAGGAAAGCAGAGATGCCTTTGTTGAATATACAATTGTGACCAGTGAATCAATGCGTGTTCAAACAGTCTTAGAACCTGATGTTAATGTAATTTTACTGTGGCTGTCGGATAAGTACTTCAGCTCTTTGGTAATTATGCAGCCAAATGTTTACAAATTTGGACAGAAATGTTACATAAAAAACAAGGACTGCTACAACAAAAGTCCATCCGTGGCATTTATAATGATACTACCTCAGTTTACATCTTCAACAACTTGGCTGCCTGAAAAAAGACCTTCCCGTCTTTTAGAGAACCCACCATTGTCTAGGCCTGAACCCCTGTATTTGAGCTCGGATGGGTTTCTAAAACTCGGATCACCTGAAGCAGGTCTAGGGTTCAGATCAGCTGAACCAGGCCTGAAAGAATTGGCTGATCCACCAGCATACCTTGACGGGGAAGCATATCTCCTCGAAGGCCCTCTGAGACCAGTTCCACTTCTAAGGTCCGCCAGATCAGTGTTTCTTGCAGCAGAATCAGTAAAAGGTCTCTCATCTGGGCTGGATCCGAGTGGAGCTGTCGTCATAGCAGAGGTGGACGTGAATGGGTTTAGAGAGGGGTCATCTGGACCCCAAGCAGTAAGAACTTCTTTCTTCTTTGCGAAGAAATGCCATGCTGCGAAAAGAAAGATTAGGAAAAATAACACAGGACTTGTCCATAAAATGGTGCTGGATTCGCTCTTGTAGATAGGGAGGTTTGAACGGTATAATCCCACAAAACCATCACCAAGACCAATCAAGACGAGCTTTTCTTTATCACTCGCAACCAATGGAATAATCACGTTGCTAGGGATGTCTGATTCCAAAGCCTGACTATTCAAAAATGTTGCCCTAATCTCATCAATACCAGCAGAGAACAAAAAGCGAGGACTGCCCGCCCTCACATAATGCTGCGATGAAACATTGTACACAAAAACTTTCTCTTGATTGACAACCAGTAAATATCCCTTGATTGCTTGAAGAACAAGCGGCTCTTCCATTTCAAACTTCCTTTTCGACCGAACTCTGCATTTGAAGTTCATCACATCCCCTAACAACAAGACATGAATCATCTCACCCTCAGAAGTAAACCCGTATGCTTTTGACCTCTCAGCTGCATCGAAAACATAATTCCTTACACGAGAGCGGTTCAGTCCTTCGCATTCTGACTCCTTTACTTTCAAAGCTCTCAAGTCCAATGACCCAGCTCCAGTCTCGGTCAAAAATAGAAGTCGCTGCTTTAAGAAAACTATAGGCTTACTACTCGGAACCACAGACCCATACAGCATCCCATTCTCCCTATAAACCTTAATAGTTCCGCTACCATCTACACATAAAATGTACCTCATCCTCCCAACATGATGGACTTCTAAAATAGTAACCGCAGCTGATCCATCATCATATGCGGTGTTAGATCCATCAATGTCCCTTACATACTCCATCATCAGCGAACTCCAATCCTCCCCACCTGACGCCTCCCACGCTCTATGCATTTTAATCTCCCCATTCCCGTGCCCCGTTACCACCACACTCTCATTTTTATAAACCGACAAGTACGACACCATCGACAAAATAGGCGAATGTGATGTGCTATCAAATTCAAAAGAAACATCGCCATTTCTCAAAAACACGTAAATCCTCCCTTTCTCATCCCCAACCGCAAAATACTTACTAAGCCCTTCGAAATCCTTAAACGGCAATACATTCACACAAGTCGCCTCTGACTCCAACTTCACCGCCGCCTCAAACACAAACTTCTCCGACCAAAAAGGACTATACTTTTTAACCGAAAAAGCTCTCTTCTCCCCCTCCCCATCAAACCCCGCATCCTTCTCAACCTCCCTAACCCCTCTCTTTGCAACCTTCCCCTTCCTAACTCCAACCCTCCCAACCTCATTTCCACCAGCCTTATCTAATCCCAATCCATCAACAGCCTCGAACTTCTCAACCTTTTCAACCACAGGCAATAACTTAGCCTCCAACCTCCCAACAATCTGACTCAAATTCATAACCAACTCCTCAAGCTTCCTAATCTCAACCTCCTGCCTATCCAACAACGACCCAACCTCAACCCCAACCCCAACTCCATCACCATCACCATCTCCACTGATCTCACTATCAGCCCTACACCCAAACTCCAAAGAAAACACAAAAACAACAAACACAAACACCAACCTGGAGTTCCAACAAGCACCCATTCCAAAAGGGTATGTAACAGTAACCCCCAACTGTTAAGTAACTGTTTTGTTATCTTCAATTGAAGATCAGATCCTCAGATCTAGGCTGATTGCTGCTAGTAGAAATTGGACTTGGGAAATTGAAAAAATTATAACTTTACGATTGGGGGTTGACATTGAAGGATCTGGGGCTGAATTTCCTACAAGGGGTTTCTGTTGGTTCCATTTTTTGTGTAGATTTTTCAGGTAAGAGATTCTGGTTTTCGGACATAAACAAACTGATCAGAGTATCCATCTTTCTGTCTTCGGATGCAACCGCGAGCTGTAATACCCTGCGGTAAGCCTCACAATACCTTACAGTACGACTAAAGCCCAACAAATAACAAAGAAAAGGCCCAACAAAAAACAAAGAAAAAGCCCAACAACCGCATGTAAAACTACGGCGCACAGGAGTTTGACACGTGGCGAAACGTAAATGAAATGAGCTGCAAGAAAACGTGAGTCGCCATTTTCATGGCCTGAAAACCCTCGAAACAAAAACCTCTGGCATTGACCGATCTCACTCCGTTGACTTCTGATGCCATTAAACCCTAGTCCGTTACCAAATCGACCGGTAAATCTTTTTAGCGTCAGATTCATATTGCTCATTGCTGTTTGATATACGGCGTCGTTTTCGAACCCTAAATTCGCTGGCTCGTTCTCCGATTCGGATTTCGGTAGTTCGCTTTCGGAAATCGGCACCGTCGTAATGGCGTTGATTTTGATGTTTATGAGTATGGAATGATTTTGTTTGTGTTGTTAGATGGTTTGTTTGTGGCTTTGTTGTTTGTTATTCTGCAATGAATTTGCCTATGCGATTTTTTTCTTCTTGGTCGGAGGTTGAGGATTTGGTAGTAAAGGGACGGAGAGTTTAGGAATGGTATTGTTTTTCCTTTCAGTAGTTGGCCAGCTCGTAGTTAGGTATCTCGGTTTTGGAACTTAGTGCTGTCTATCATTTGCGACTGGCTGTGTGGTGCTGATGATCTATATTTCTTATTAGTAGATAAAATGCTTTTCCGGCATACCAGTTTTTCTTGTATTGTGATTTACTCTTTTTAGACTGGACTGCGGTATGCACGTTTTGTGATTTTCTTTATTAGGAAATGTTAGTTACTAGAGACCCCTCCTCGTAAAGCACTATTTAGAACTCCTAGTTCTTCTAGTGATTCATTTGTCGATTTATTGACTTGATGTAATAGGTTTGATTTTGCTACAAACGCATGTGGCTCATTTTTAAGTTACTAAGATTAATGGTGGTTTTTGATTTTTTTCAGTAACTTTTGCTGACATCAAAAATGTAATGTTATGACTTTTAAATCGGTGTCTTTTGTGTCGTTTTCAGATAGTTGGAGATTGAGTGGTGATGCATAACTTATCTTGAGGTGTTAAATTGCATTGGGAATGACTTCAACTGCAAATGAGATGCGTAAAGCTCGGGATTTAAGAAGTTCACAGGGTGAGCAGCCACACTGGGTTTTAATTGCAGGTGGTGCCTTGTTGAGTTCACTGTCAATTCATCTTGTGTATAAGCTGAAACAAGCACTGGACAGTAGGCAGCGAAATCAGGGCAGTAAGTATATTCACAACATTCCATGGTTATTGGTCAGATTTGTACGGCTATCAACTTCTTGTCATATGCAATGCAGGAGACTCAACTCATAATAGAAGAAGAGGAAACTGCCAGTTGCGTTCTAACGACTACTCTTTCATGCACGACGAAGATATTCATTTTGGCTATGATTCAGGTTCAAAGGGTCACTTGACTGAGATTTCTTGCACTTTTAGTAGACATGAGTTCGAGTGTACAAATAGTTTGAATTTATATGCAAATGCATGGATGATTTAATAATTATTAGAAAGATAAAACTGTTTATGTGGTCATTGTATTTGTAATGCACCTGCATTTCTTTCATAGGTCTTAACCCTAAATGCTTCTTTAAGGTTGTATTCTAATCAGTGTGCTGTTAAGTCTCCAACTAGCGTTTAATATTTATTGTGGTCTTTTTCAGAAAATGAGGACTTTGTGGGAGGGAAACAGGCAAATAATGGACACATGACAGTAGAATGTGGAGACTTACCCCTAGTGACTGTTACAGCCACCGAGTATGGCAAACAAAATGGGGTTATGTGGGCGTCATCTCCAGATAGGCTCGAGTTACCGCCAAAGCCATTACACAACTCAAATTCTTCCTTTTCTCCATCTGTGTCAGAATCTGGCTCGGATGTCTTTAGCAAGAGAGAACGCCGAGAAGTAATTCACAATCTGAGGCAGCAGCTGAAGAGAAGAGATGAAATGATACTTGAGATGCAAGATCAGATTCTGGAACTGCAAAACACGCTCAACTCGCAGATATCCCATTCTACTCATCTTCAATCACAACTAGATACAATAAACCAGGATTTATTCGACTCAGAAAGAGAAATCCAGAGACTGAGAAAAGCAATTGCCGATCACTGTGTCAGAACAGTCAGCAGCCCTAGTGAAACATTTCCAGCTGCTCCATCAGTGGGTGTGAATGGTCACACAAATGGATACCACGAACATGAGACTATTTTTGATCTGTTGTAGAAAAGAAGCCCCTCTGACCGAAACGAGATGTTACGAAGGGAGGTTGGAGAGTTAAAGGAAGTCATTGATGCGAAAGATTATTTACTGCAGAGTTACAAGGAACAGAAGACTGAAATGTCAGGGAAGATTACGGAGCTACAGCTCAGATTAGACTCTCAGCTCTCTAATATTTTCTAGGATTCAGCTTACCTAAGGTTAAACCTAGAGCACATTTAGCTCACACAGTTGGTCAACATTGTCTTTCTTCAAGGATGATGTTTCTTTGCTGTTTCCTTGTTACTCTCGGCACTGTACCATTGTCTGTCATTTGATGAATGGACACGGCCCTAGAGATTTCAAGGTATATTTTCCAGTCTGTTGGTTTTCAGAACTTTCTCATATTCCTCAGTCTCTCACGCATTCTAATTTTCACCTTGAGTAAGGATCAGGTGAAAAGTAGATTTGAGTTATAAAATACAAACAGATCTGGATCGTTAAATAATCAGATCGGAAGGTTATTAATTTGGGGGTCGAAATGCAATTAAACGAAACATTAAATACGATATCATTATTTTGGAAACGTAGAAAGGGTAAATTAGTCCAGAAAAAATCAAGAATGAGGCGGAAAAATATTAATAGGTGGATATTAATGAGTCTGAATTTAAAAAATTGAAAGTCGGTTACTCAATCCCTTAAAATAAGGGATTGTTATTAATGATAATATTTGAAAAATATGTTATCAGTACTGGGAATCCCATCCAAGTCGTATAGCTACGCGACCAACATTTGTATCAACCTTATATAAACAACAATTTAGTAAATCTCAGCTTCACCAACATTTGTATCAACGTTATCAAGATTCACGAATTGACACCTTATGATTCATGAATTGTTGATATGATTCGTGAATTGCTATACTATGATTCATGAATTGTTGATATGATTCGTGAATTGTTATACTATGATTCATGATTTGTTGTACTGTGTTTCATGTGACATAAACTCATGTGACACGATTTGATCAGAAACAATTCATGATTTGCTACTATATTAATTATTGAATCGTGTCCTATCAAATCGTGATCCATGTTATGTAGCGGCAAGCCGTGGATATTGTAAAAACTATTTAAATACTTGAAATTGGTATGATTCATAGTTTGCTATTGTATGATTCTAGAATCATATCCTATCAAATCGTGAATCATGCCAGAATGTATGAGTAGTCTGAATTTAAATTAATTAATTGTATGATTCTATCAAATCGTGATTCATGCTATATAGCAGTGAGTAGTGGATATTGTATAAGACTATTTAAACACATGAAATTTACATGATATTAATGAGAATATTTGAAAAATATTAATGGGTGGATATTAATGAGTCTGAATTTAAAAAATTGAAAGTCGGTTACTCAATCCCTTATTTTAAGGGATTGTTATTAATGATAATATTTGAAAAATATGTTATGCTTGTATTTCCATTATTGCCTTTTTGTAATTTTTTGTATTAATTAATATTCTTTAATTATAACCGTTGATTGAAATCTAATGAGTGGTTTAGATTTGTTTGCATTTTATAACCAGTCTAGCACTTTTTATTTGATCCATTCTCTTTCACCTTTGTTATGAGCTCACATCATCTTCTGCACATTAAGCTTTGTTAATGATGACCACAATGCAATTCAAGAATTGATAACTTTTAAAAATATAATTTTTGCAGAGGATTGACAAGGCAAATATTGTATTGTAATACATTGACTATGTATTTAAAATTCATAAATCTTGCGACTTGAAACAAAAACTATTTAACTTGTCTACTAAAAAATTAAATAATGCCAGGACTAACAGACAACTAGTCTTAAGAAAAAACAATTTTCCTTTGAAATGAAAAATATCATGACTTTTTCAAATCTAGATTCGTTAAGTCGTTGCAAACTTATCAACCCCATCAAAACTAATTAAAAAAACAAGTCACTGCTCATGACGAATTTGTTTTCCGTCTCAAAGACCAGCTCAAGAAAACTAAGTATAGTTGCTTGGTTGTTGGTTGAAAGATGACTGAAGAAGCTGCATTGAAAATACCTTGTAATTTACTTGAAGATCATGAGCATCTTCTACTCAGCCAAATTGGAGAAAACAGCCAAAAATACACTTGAATAAAGCAAGACCACTTGACCATGAGCTTGAGAGTACAAAAACACCATTGAAATTTCCAACAACAAACTATTAATGAAATAAATGTTGGACGGAAATAAGAATAAAAGTCAATCTCTTACAAAATTGTGCATAAGAATCCAAATAAAGAGTTGGTGGATACGAGTCTGAATAATCAAATTGGTCAACAATAACTGAATTGTTATTGAGTTGCATGGAAGATTCTCAATTCTCAATTATCACTTCACATTGAAATTGACTTACAAAACTATTACTTTGGACCAATTTGACAAATGCAAGATATAATAAAAAAGGGTCTAGGAGGACATACATATTTTCGTAGGATCGTAGGATATCATCTTAGGCTCTCAACAATTGAAATCTAATCATTCAACTAGTAGTGTCTTTATAGTTTATCTATGTAAAATATATAATTGTCAAAAGTAGAGTGAGTTCCAAATTTGTAAACAATCATTTGTAGCAAAATAATATTGTGCTTTAAGTGACTTGTTAATGCCACATACGATTTCAACTAAAATGACGTTGTTTTGATCGTTTTTTTATCAAAAGAGTATCGTTTACTGAAAATTAAGCTTACTGATTTAAATATAAATACATTACAATTATAACATGCCCTATCTCAATTAGCAACTAATCCTTATCAATTCAGATTGTTGATCACATCAGAAAATGAGACATCCCATCCAAAGATAAATTGCCAAACTTAAGTGTTCTCCTTTTACAAGGCAGAAAATCCATTCAAAGCCATATGGCTGCTACTTTACATAGCTCACTTTAAATAGCTCCAATGATCAGCTAACTAACTTTTCATGGCACTCCATGTAGTTAAGCTCAAATTCTTAGCAAAAGTTCATTTAGGTATTTAAGCAACTAATATCAAATTTTAACAATATTTTCGCTTAATCGAACCGAATCTTATCATTAAAACCGACTCATTTACCATCCATCAGAAATCAAACTCATGACGTGTGATTTATAACGCTTACTGTATAGTTTGAAATTAGTACTTAATAATCTTATAAACAACTTGTTAAAAATCCAAACATATGGTACATATCATAATGCCTACTTGCAACATGTGATCTCATTGGATCCCTTCAGGTCAAATTTCACATTCAGTCCACACTTGCCAAGAAACTCATATCACAATTTCACTTCAAAAAACGTTTCTAACAAATATAAATTTTCTCAACAAACCAAGTTGAAATAACATCCTTAAATGCATGCAACTGTTTTTTTCTCTATAAATACCAACAAGATTCATTGAGGCATGTAGATTGCAACCTCCACACATACACACACATATCTTCTTCTTAAATGGCAAACCAAACTCTAGCATTCAAGGTGACCCGCCAAGCACCGGAGCTCATTTCTCCGGCAAGGCCGACGCCACGTGAGCTCAAGCACTTATCGGACGTCGACGATCAAGAAGGCCTTCGGTTTCAAATCCCTGTCATACAATTTTATAGAAATTCACACTTAGGACATGGAAAAGACCCGGTCAAGGTGATCAGGGAGGCGATCGGGCTAGCGTTGGTATACTACTACCCGTTTGCAGGGAGGTTGAGGGAGGTGGGAAATGATAGAAAGCTGGCTGTGGATTGTAATGGGGAAGGTGTTATGTTCATTGAGGCTGATGCTGATGTTAGTGTTGATGAGTTTGGTGATGTGCTTCAGCCACCTTTCCCTGGGCTGGATGACCTTCTTTTCGATGTCCCCGAGTCGAATGGTGTGCTTGGCTGCCCTTTGTTGCTTATTCAGGTATGCAAATAATCCTATTTCGCTCGATCGATTTTCAATAACTAAAATTTTCTTGTACTAATAAAATGACATGTAACATCAGGTAACTAGACTCACTTGTGGAGGATTCATTTTTGCTCTGAGGTTGAACCATACGATGAGCGATGCATCGGGCTTAGTCCTATTCATGAACGCTGTAAGCGAGATGGCACGCGGGCTGCCAGCTCCGTCCGTGCAGCCAGTGTGGCAGAGGGAACTTTTAAATGCTAGAAACCCACCAAAAGTTACATGTGTCCACCATGAGTTTGAACAAGTTCCAGGGACCATAACTCCGTTTGAGGATATGGTGCACCGGTCTTTCTTCTTTGGACCGACTGAGGTTGCTGCCTTACGCGAATATATTCCGTCTCACCTCAACCCTTGTTCCACTTTTGAGCTATTGACAGCCGTCCTCTGGCGTACAAGAACTATTTCATTAAAACCGGATCCAGCGGAAGAAGTCAGGGTGTTATGCATAGTGAATGCCAGACGTAAATTCAACCCGCCGCTCCCAAAAGGCTATTACGGGAATGCATTTGCATTTCCCGTTGCGTTGACGAGCGCAGGTGAACTGACCGCGAAGCCTGTAGGCTTCGCGCTTCAACTTGTAAAAAAAGCAAAGAACGACGTAACTGAGGACTACATGAAATCAATGGCTGATCATATGGTGCTAAACAATCGCCCCCATTTCACCGTCGTGCGAACATACTTAGTCTCGGATGTTACTCGAGCAGGATTTGAAAACGTGGACTTTGGATGGGGTAAGGCTGCATATGGTGGCCCTGCTAAAGGTGGTGTTGGGGCAATTCCTGGGGTTGCTAGCTTCTTCATACCATCTAAGAACAAAAAAGGTGAAAATGGGATCACTGTGCCGGTCTGTCTTCCGGCCGCAGCAATGGACTTGTTTGTCAAGGAACTGGATGGACTCTTGGAGGCCGGCCGTCTAGCCATGGAAGCACCAAAGAAGAAAAGTGTCCCATTTATCATTTCAGCCCTCTAAATTTCAGTTCCAAATCTATTCAAATGTATGTTTGTGCATTAAATGATTAAATTTTTAAATAAAACATAATAAATTCAGGAAATATTTGAAACTACCACAGCTTTTGATAGAGAAGAAGAAAATGCGTGTAACGTGATATTGTCATTCATCAAGAAAGTGGGAAAGACATTCCATCCATGGTCCCTGGGCTGTCTATAACTTTGTATGGTAGCCTTCCAATGTTGAATTGAATTTTTATAATATGAGACTGAACTGATTGAGTTGCTTTTTGTTGTTGTTGTTTGTATTTATTTGGGAGCAAGCTTGACTGGGCAAACAGAGAAAGCTATGCATCGGGCTGCTTTTGCCAGCAAGACACGTTCATCTTCAGTTAGTGGTCTTTCAATGACCCTAATGATGTTTGCATCCTTGAGGAAGCAAAAGTAAAGATCAAGATTGATCAGTGCACATGTTTAATACTGCCATGTTGTTGCTGAAAATTTTAGATAAGTTGAACACTGACCTTCTTTGGTTGAATAATGGCGGGCTGGACACTGGCAGTGTCACCAATAACAATGACATTGTTAACATTTCCTCTGTCATCTCTTTCTGTAGGCGAGGATGTTGAATGCTTCCATTGGCCATTTGTAATGAACTTGTAGTAATACCTAGAATGAGTTTCACACTTAAAAAGGCAATGCATACTAGTACATCATAACACATTATTTCATAACAGATAAGTGATTTCCCAGCAGAATTTAAGATCATTAACTTTCAGGCGAACCCAAATAATTAAAGAAGTAAAAGACTCACTTTCCTTGTGAAAGTCTAACATCGACTTCATATCTGGGTCCTCCCTTGTGAACTGCTTTCATTGGGTCTTTCCAGTTACCGGTAAAATCTCCCACCAAAGATACATCTTCACCCTGTAACGCAACAATAGTTCCAATAACATATTTAGTTACATAGTGAACAAACTTTAATGAGTTCATCTTGTCAACGTTCTTAATATGTTTAGCCAAGAATGAATCTGATTCTTGTATTATGTTCCTAAGTCACACACTGTTATACTAAGTTGTAAGTCAAACCTGAGCTTAACAAGTTTATAATATCTAAGTTACCTCCTGTCCGTTCCACACAAATGTAACAGCATGTGTTGGCGGTCCATCACGGGAACCCTTCTCCACCATTGCTACGAGATCCCATGTTGCCCATGCAATTGCAGCCCTGCTTGTGAATCTAATGTCAGAAACAAAAAAAACAAAATATTTAACTAATATTCATAGAACAATAATGAGTTTACTGAACCTGTCAGGCTTGCATGGGTGCAAACTCGTGACATAATTATATGCTCCATGGAGAGAGGTATCTGTCATCCAGTGAAGATATGCAATGACACAAGCCGGTGATCTCTCAAAGCCGGTAGTACAAGTAACATAAACACGATAGTTCTTCTTCAACAAGCGTAACAGGAGCCCCACGCAGAATGGTAACTTCTTTCTCATATCAAAAGAATCCACTTCCCTACAGAAGTATTTACATGTCATTCCAATGGGCTGAAAAACGCATCAGCAACACCAAACCAATCAAGGGTAACAACTGACAAAAAGGTAAAACAAAATGAATAACCTTATAGGGTAATTGATCATGAGTATATTGTTCTTCTGGCAAGACTCATTTATTAACTTGTAATCGATTCCCCAATTCTCTGCTTCAATTGCACTTTGGAAATTTAACACAGCAGAGACTCCCTGAATGGAAGCATTAGAGCAGAAAGTATTGAAGCAAATGTAGAAAATGCTAAAGAAAACTGGAGCGACATGTTAAAAAACAAAATGTTTATAACAGAAACATCAAACGTAAAGATTGTTCACCAGCAAAATATGCGGGTATATGAGATGAGCGATTAAATTAAGAGTAACAAATTCGGTATGTATTTATCAAGTCAAAGATGATGACGATTCATACCACGACATTTGCCAATTCTTCCACATCAGCTTCTGATTGTATACATGATCCGACATGAATTTGCTCAGTGATCTAACAAAATAGAAACCCTGAGTTACATTTGCAACAACCAGAAGACATTAGGACTTGACAATTTGATTCTGTCAAGTCTGAACTGGTTTATTAATCACCAGCCAGAAGAAACAACACATCTTACCTTTCTGTATTGCATTCCAGCAGAATGATTATAATACAACTCATCTTTAGCTCGTTCTAAAGCTTTAACATACTCCTCAAGGGGGAAGTTCCCATGAGCCCATTCACCATCACCTGACGCGTCCTCGGTAAGTAAAGACAAAATAGAGCTTGCTGCAGAGCCCTGATTATTTCCCTGTATCAATATTATCTCTACATACTCATAAGCTCGATGATCACTCGTAAGTACGTGTTGATGTGATTTCAGGAACATTTTAATGCATTCAAACACAAAAAATGGCCTGACCTAGATGGCAAACATGTCACTCACATTGTACAACTCATGGATTGGAAATGGGGTTACTGGCCTCTCCAGAACAAGACTAAACGACCCTGAACTTTCCTTGAGCATTTTCCTGGAAATAAACACACAAATGCCACAACAAAACATTCACCTTTAAATTTACACGAAAATGTCCTCTAGGAGTGTTCATACATTTACAATGCACAGTTCACTAGAAACTATACCTATATTTGACAATAAAATCAAATTTCGAGATCAAAAAGATGATCTAACAACACAATGTAAGCATACTCTATATCATTCGGATCCTTGACTTCCACAACCTTTCCTCCAGGCGATTCACTCGCCTTCTTCAGAGTATCTCCCACCATTATAATCCTAGACTTCTCCGCATTTCCCTGCAAACACATGACACAATCATCAGCTTCAACAAACTCACAGTAAATCAAGTACAACACCAAACTCAAAAGTACTTACTCCTTTCTTCAAACCATGCACAAAAATATTTCCATCGCTAGAAAGCGCAAACCTAATCCCAAGCGGCTTCTCCAACGTCACCATATACTCATTCAAATTCATCTTATAAGACGCACTCACCATTTCCCTAATTCCACCACTCCTCAGCCTTCTCCTCCCACCAAACCCTAAAGTCAGGCCGATTCCCGCCGATCCAGTGCTTCTGCTGCTCCTCTTCAGCTCCGCCACCTTTCGCCCCCAAAACTCCGATCCTGCGGTGGAAATGTACGGCGGAGGCGGTGCAAGTAGTCTGACCGGCGCCGGGAAGCCGATAAGGAGCTGCGCGGAGGATGACGCCATCGGGTTCTCTCTAGATGGTTCGACCCGATTCGGATGATTCGGGTTGTTTTGATGTCATTGTTTGTGTGAATTTGAAGTGATTGGATTTTATACTTTAGCGATCGGTAGAAGCTTTTGGTGTGTTTCTTGCTTGGTGATTAATTCTGCTGGTAATTTTCACCCTCAGTCGATGCTAATAACTTTTATTTTCATAAATTAATGTTTGAAATTAAGTTATAAAAAACTACATGAATAATAATATAGGAAATGTATCATGAGGATCCCGTCGATTGCATTTTTTGAACGCATCAGATTGTGCCAGCACATTAATGAAGCATGTGACTTGCACGTGTGCATTTGTCATGTGCACACCGTCTGTTGCGTCCAAAAAATGCAATCTACGGATGCAAGAGGGGATTCACGAATCCACCAAATTGGATGGGTCTACAGGATACAACCTCTAATAACATATACCAAAAGGTTCAAAGAGTACAAGCATAATCGTTAAAGATGGGAAAAATTGATGGAAAATTATAGAAAATATATTTGGATGTATTTGATTGTATCAAGAAAAATAAAAAATAACAAAAGTAACAATGTAAACTTTTCAATTCAATTTTTCATGTAAAAATATTTTCTATATATTTTCTTTTTAAAAAAAGAGTTTTTGGATTAGCAGAATTGGCAAAAATGAAAAAAATAAATAAATAAATTTTCAAACAATGGCCTGAGTTGGGTAACTGTTCTTGGGCTTACGAGGAGGCCCATATAATCAGTCAGGCCACATAACAAAAGACAATGCGGTTGAATTTATCGTATCGTATCGTCTGCGAGAAATTCACCTACCGATATTGGCTCGCAGTCGCAGTCGTTTGATCTGTCCGGTCCGGTCTGCTTCGGTCTTTATCTCTCTCCGGCGCCACTTTCATTCTCTTTAGCTTCGCTCACTCCTAAATTAGGAATAAAGCGATTCGATCGATTCTCCACCGCTTACACCAATTCCCATCTTTTTGATTCCGAATCATCCAATTCGGCTAAGTTTGTTGATCAGGTATTTGAATCGTTGCTGATTGAATTCCGCTGTTGAGATTTTCTCTTCGTTTACTCATTGTCTATATTTATGGTGCACGTTTTTGGATTTGTGGTTTTTCTAGGGTTCTTTTTTCTAGAGGATTTTGTGGTCATTGATGATTTATTTCACTTGATTGATGTGTTTGAGTGGTTATTTGATTCTTTTGATTGATTTTGAAATTCCGTTTGTTAATTGAAAGTGAAAGATGTGTATTTGTTGTGTGGATTGAATCCCTGTCTTGGGAAATGTAGCGTTTGGAAGTGTTAAAGATTTAGTTTTGACTTTAATTCGTTCACTTTATGAGGTTTGATGCGTTGTGTTGCCTGAAATGCGATGCTAGTAAGTGGCATTGTAGTTAAACTCTTATTTTGGTGGAACTTTATATGGCTTCTCGTTATTATTTCCAGTTGTGTGTCTTACTCAAAATCTTATCTTTTATATTTGGATAGCCATCTTTATGGTTTGCTCACCCATTTTGTAACGAATCTGATTGTATTTATTTTGTTATTAGTAGCAGTTTTAGGCCTCTATCAAATACCGTTTGATAGATTATGAGTTCTATTATTGCAGTTTATTTCCTTATGATATATATCCTCTCAGTTTTTTATTTGCAAAAAATATCTTACCTAAGTGGTTTTATGTAACTTGATGATCATCAGTAAATGCCAGGATATTGAATTTTCAATGCAAACTGTGAAAGTAAAATACTTGTTATGGTCTCTGTCAAGATTGTTATAGCTATTATGTGTTCTGATTTATTTTTCCAGTATTAGCATTGCTATTGTAGGCCACTTTATTGAAGTAATTTTATCCTTTGTACAGGTCAATGTAACTCAAGACTAGTTTCAACTTTCAATTCGTGACAGTCCCCTCAAAGATAACTACGTTATCGACGCAAAGGGAAGTTCATTGCAGGCTTAGTATCTCTGTCTATATATTGGCATACTAAGCAGGCAATTGTGGTACCGATTGGAAGAGGCCGTAAGTGCGCAAAAGAGTTCAAAGCAGTGTTAAGTAAGAGCTGATAATTACTTTAGAAATTCAGTTCAATCAATTTATTACTAAATAAGATAAGAAGATTGTATCTCAGATATGTCAGTTGCACTTTGAGCATACATGAATAGTTTTGGTTCGACTAAGTAAGTCCGGGGTGCCAAATTCATTTATCATTCTTTATCTAGCAGAGCGAAGGCGGCCCTACATCGACCGTGTAGTTTCAGTAGGACTGATGCTTCCCTGGGATTCTCAGAATAAGTTGTGAAGTGGGTTTTTGTGCCTCCTTGTGAGATTCCATTATGGGGCAGCCAGAGAAAAAGTTTCCTGTCAATGCAAGTGATTATAAGTTATATGAAGAGGTTGGCGAAGGTGTCAGTGCAACAGTTTTCCGGGCCCTCTGTGTACCGCTTAATGAGATAGTTGCTATAAAGGTCCTTGATTTAGAAAAATGTAACAATGACCTGGTATGATTTTCTTCATTACTTGGTTTCTTTCAATCATTTCTTAAACCCTTCCAATATCTGCCAAATCATAACTGCAAAATGTAACATAAAAGGAAGAAAGATTGGATGGAATAGGAACCGTGTAATTGTTTGACTGGTAGACGCTTAACATTCTTTATACATCTGAAAAGTTATTTTTGTTTTTAGGATAGAATCCGCCGCGAGGTACAGACAATGACCTTGATTAATCACCCAAATTTGGTACGAGCCCATTGCTCTTTCACCACTGATCATAGTCTTTGGGTTGTGATGCCATACATGGCCGCCGGATCCTGTCTTCACATAATGAAATCTGCTTATCCAGACGGATTTGAAGAACCTGTTATTACAATTTTATTGCGTGAGACTCTTAAAGCTCTTGTTTATCTTCATGCTCATGGGCTCATACACAGAGATATCAAGGTACTGATAACCCAACCTGTACTGAAAGAATGTTCACTAATTTTTCTTTGTTCAGGTCAAATTTATAATGTACGTCGTTTCATTTGCACATAGTTTAATTACAATCTTAAACAGAGTATAAAATGTCTATCTCCCATCCTTTATATGTAGTCGATGATTACTTGTTTGAAAAATATCTATATTTGCTGCATGGTCTATGTGAAAGACATTTCTGTGCGAGTAATTTGCATGATGATAAGGTCACTTTGTAAATGTTTTTATTTGCAAAATGCTACCTAGACACTTCAGCTTTTTTGTTGGTACAAAAACAGATTTTGAACATGCAGCATCAGTAAATGTAGTAACGAAATTTTTATTTTAGCAGTAATTATTTTTGCAGGCTGGAAATATACTCGTAGACTCGGATGGTGCTGTAAAGTTAACTGACTTTGGAGTTTCGGCATCCATGTTTGATACTGGAGATAGGCAAAGATCTAGAAACACATTTGTTGGGACTCCATGCTGGTACACAGTGTCTCATGAAGGGGTCTCGTCTCCTTAAGCTTTTACTTTTAATTCATAAACTATTCCTGATCTTTATCTGTGTCTCAGGATGGCTCCAGAGGTTATGCAACAACTGCATGGATATGACTTTAAGTGAGCTGATGGCCTCATTCTTTTCTCTTCTTATTTGATTATAGTTGTTTCCTAAAAGTAAGGCCTATTGAATATTTGCACACCAAAAGTTGTTGAGCATATTTGCTTCATCTACTTACAGGGCAGATATCTGGTCATTTGGTATAACAGCACTTGAACTTGCTCATGGCCACGCTCCGTTTTCAAAGTACCCTCCAATGAAGGTATGAATATTTTTTGTATTTGTAGTCATGGCCCATGGGACTCCCAGACTACTCTAATCACAAGACAATTTGTAGTTTTAAGTTACATACATAAACTAGATTCTCTTATCTTTTATCAGGTTCTGCTTATGACATTACAAAATGCGCCTCCAGGGCTCGATTATGAAAGAGACAAAAGATTTTCAAAGGTATGTTGATTGATTTATTTTTAGCTTTCTTTCTCAGTGAGTGGGATATCCTTGCATTCTGAGAATATTACTTTTTTAGTCCTTCAAAGAGCTGGTATCAATTTGCTTAGTGAAAGATCCCAAGAAACGTCCTACTTCAGAGAAGCTTCTGAAACACCATTTCTTTAAGCATGTGCGTCCAAATGAGTACCTAGCTCGCACAATTCTCGAGGGCCTTTCTCCTCTAGGCGATCGCTACAGAACATTAAAGGTATTGTCATTTTCCCATATACCTGATTTAGCTGAAAAGGATGGTGTGCTTGCTTAACTGTATTCCTTATGCCGCAGCAAAAGGAGTCAGATATCCTTGCTCAAAACAAAGATCAGTATGGGAACGAGGACCAGTTATCTCAGGTAATTGCATTGGTGTTTTAACTTTATTGCGGAAGCCTATGTTATGGTGGAACTCCATATAAGTAACATTAACATGTACATGTTATCATGCACGACTGGAATTAACCACCCTCTTTCATATTGGAATGTGACAATAATACGATTAAAACCATTATGTTAGTTGTTAAATTATATCAGTGAGCTTATGTGCCTTGATTGCGCTCTCTTTTAAGCGATCCTTCAAAGCCACGCCGACGTATATTATATGCAGCCAATTTTTTGGTTATCCAATCACCAAATATCTCTGTGACATACTGTGATTGTTTCGCGTATTTTCTATGCATTCATGTCTTTAATTGGTGCACAAAATTGTTTTGACTGAAGAATAACACCTATGAGCTACTATTATGCTTTCGACGGCATTGCATGGTACTTTTGCCAAAATTAAACATTGAAAAATGGATATCCATGTATATTGCACAACTGCATGATTTGTTCATGACTTTCAGCAAGTGTACATACGAGGGATCAGTGCCTGGAATTTCAATCTCGAAGATTTAAAGAATCAGGCAGCCATGGTAAGCGTCTGTGAACTGTTTTGGGCTGAACTGTTGTTCCGCTCTCTCTAGAGATCTTTTTTTAAAACCAAGTGAATATGTCATTATGGATTGTCCCTTACCACTATCTACTGACAGACTGAAGATTGTGAAGGGCTGTCCAATGTGGAGGATTCAGAATCCAGCAACAGCCAGAGAGAGAAATTTACATATACTGACACAACTACTGAAATTTCGTCTCCTGAAAGGAGTAACCGCATGATTGATGTACCGTCTGTTGAGGCATATCCCATCATTTCTATAATTTTCTGAGTTTTGCTACTCTAAATTACATCCGGCCTTTAAAACTGAGACATGTATACTTTTAGGATGGGATTACTGAGAGTCAAGATTTGGAGGATCCACTTGCTTCTTTTCCAATAAAACCTCTTGAGGCCCTCAGGTTATTCATGAATTTTGACGTTCTTTGGTATAAGAAAGATGTTTGCTACATTTTGTTGTTCCCTAGCAAGAGGAGACTTTTATATACATATGTGCCTGTATGTTTTCACAGCTGTATTTGTATGTGTTTTGTTTTGTTTTGTGCAGGGGGTATTTCGATGTTAGTGAGGATGATTTTAATGAAACATCTAAAATTGAAGAGCCAGTTCATCTGGATAATATGCAGCAGCTTCAGGAAAACCAAAGTGCGAAAACTGATAGCGTAAATAGCAGTCGAACTAGTTCATTACCTCATCATATCACCGCTGGCCCAAAGAAATTTCTTAGTGGATCTCTATTCGAAAACGCACCTTCACCAAAAAAGACTGTTAATACAGAAAGGTAACTGACAATTTTATGCAAACACTAGCCTGAAGTCTACAGTTTAGGCGTTTAACTCACTTTTTCTTTTCTTCATGCCTATCAATCACCGTATTTTAATCTGTTATTTATCAATATACATATCAAATATTAGCATCTAAAAAATAATTGAGAAATTTAACTGTGTCAGGGAATATTCACAGCCTAGATTTCAATCTGAACGAAACTATAGTGGCCCGTTATTAAGTCGGCAAAGGAGGGATACAAACAACAACCGAGCTGGTAATTTGTTTTACGATACCTATCTGTATCTACTTTATCTCTATGTATCGTTGACTTCCCATATCAGTGAACTCATGAACCTACATATGTTGATGCAGCAGAGGACTCATCTGAAGGATCCGCCGTCGTCCAGCATAAGGGAAGGTTCAAAGTCATGTCAGGAGACATCAGTCCAAAGGTATGCCTTATATGGATGGACAATCTATATATGTCACTAAAATCAAATCTCATGTTTCTAAAGGGTGTCTAGCAGACTGAATAAAAAAATTTACATAATGAATTTGATATTTGTACTTCATTTATAAAAAATTTGGACATTACTGTCGAAATTTACCATTTATACATACCTTTCTTCTTTGGAATGACTTTTGGCATAGTTGCTCCAGTAAAGGCATATATAACAAAATCATCACGTTCTCAGGATCCTAGCAAATCGATATTTAACTCTGGTGGTTCAAATAGTCTGACTGGAACTGTAATTTCAGCTGCTGCACTATCATCTTCATTGAAATACATTTTGCAGATAAATGCAATACAGAAGGTACATAGGGCCTGATGCCACAAATATTTTGCAAGAACCATTTAAGTTTCATGTTAATTTTGGATCTACGACTGAATGAAACTCGTTGTTTTCAACAGGAAGAAATAATTAAACTGAGCAAATATATGGAGCAAATGTCTTGTAAGCCATCATCAATTTTCTCCTCTAGATGCTTTACTAAACTAGTACGGTTGATCTCTTATGCCTAACCTGCTTCATGCATTCTTTCAAATGCTTCAGGCAAGCAAGCTGAAAATTCGGAATCAGGGACCAGTGAGATCCCTCAGGTACAAATCCTCATGTATTAATGCTTATTTATCTATTTATTATTATTGCTTATTAGGTATTTTAATTTATGACACTCTTCGATGAGTAAGATCCGATCTACTACTTTCAAACGGCGCTTAAAATGTTGTATTGAAATTGTTGATTTAAAATTTCTTTTTGTTATTAAAAGGGTATTTTGATCAGCCACCACAACAGCATCATTCGAAACTGTCGGTTTTTGTTTTGGTTGTTTGGAATCATATGTTTCTTACAATTCATATAAGACATCAGTAAAATGTTAGTAGTTTCTGTCCAAAAAGCGGTTGACACTTGATACAGGCTGGGTTGCTAACCCTGATTTTTGTTTGCAGCAACCGAATTTGGTATCTAATAGAGAAGTGGAACTCATGTCGCAAGTGGTTCAACTGCAACAAAGGTAGGAGGCACTAATTTCCTTTTTCTATATTCCACGCTGCCCTCATCTTTCTGATACCCAAATATTATTTCCAGCATTGGGTCTATTAAGGAAGAACTGCAAAAACAGAGGCTAAGGAACATGCAGTTGGAAAGACAGTTCAAACCTCTAAGCATCAGAAAATGAATAAGCAGCAACTTACAAAGCAATGGATCACTAGTTGCTCGCGATCACTACATTGGTCACAGTTCCGAGGTATACCCAAATCATGTCACCAGCAGCAGCCAACCGGCCCAAGCAATCTCTCATACGGATTTGTATCATAAGTTTGGAGTTTGGACACTCTGGTAAAAATTTTGCTATATTGATCAGTATTTAAATCCAGTCTGGTGTCAGTCTGTTTATGGGTCATCCTCCAGTTGGTGACTCCCTGGTTTTCGTATATGAGAAGATAACTCTATTGCTTTAATCTGATGTGGGGAGAGCATCTGACTTTGTATGTCTCGCATTTGAAAAAAGAAAAGGTGCATAGCCGTAGGCTACTTTGTTTTGTAGACATTCTTGTTCAAAGTTAATAAAGGATTAAAGCTGTATTCCTTTACGAGTCTAGTTTACAAACTTATGTTAGCAACTCAAATTTTAATAAAATAGAAAACTAACGCAAAATAACACCAATTTACAACTCATATCTTGTCCACTGCAGCCTTTCACGGGTCCGAACAGAACTACGTAGCCAAAATGTACATCTGAGGTGTATCCTCAGATACTGTAGCTAGAAAACAAAAGCTTTTATTGAAAAATGGACTAAGGGAGCCAAGCCAGTCGCCAGCATTCATCAAAGATATACCGACCAAACACTTAATGATTGAAATGAGGAGAAATGTAATTGTGTCCACGAGTTTGATTTGTACCTAGTTGAATGGAGCACTCTTTCTGTCATTTATTAACAAGGACCTTGAAAGGGTTACAACCTCAACGATAGGTACAACCTGACAGGTTCCTCCCAGTATATGTGCACTGCAAGCACCCGTTCATATGTTATCTTAATCAGCCTCAGAACTCCTGTATGAGAACTCAACTATCCCGCAGTTAGAGATTGTCTAAAACTATGAATACTGTTTCACCATATACGGAGTCCAATCAGGCAATATCTTCTCAATTCTCACTGCCCGTGGATGATGAACACAAAGCTAAAGTTTTCAAGCCATTTTCAGTAGCTGCGCCACATATGAGGGCCTTCCACCTTGCCTGGCTTTCACTATTTGCATGCTTCTTCTCCACCTTCTCCATACCTCCGCTCATCGCTGTGATTAAAGAAGACCTTAATTTTACAGATAGAGATGTAAGTAATGCAGGTATTGCTTCATTTCTAGGCTCCATCTTCTCTCGTTTAGCAATGGGGCCTGTTTGCGACCTCAAGGGTCCTAGATTTTCTTCAGCAGCACTTTCACTTCTCACTGTACCAGTAGTGCTTGCACTTCTTTAGTGAGGACGCCCATGTCATTTATTATTGTGAGGTTTCTAATAGGCTTCTCTTTAGCAAATTTTGTGGCCAATCAGTTCTGGATGACTTGCATGTTCTCAAGCTGCGTAGTGGGACTTGCAAATGGCGTTGCAGCTGGATGGGCTAACACTGGAAGTGGAGTGACCCAATTGGTTATGCCACTTATCTACTCATGCATCATGAAGTTTGGCATCCCCTCTTCAACTGCATGGCGTTTGGCTTTCATTGTCCCTGCAATATTTCAAGCATTCACAGCTGTATTAGTATTGATTTACGGCCAAGATCTGCCAGACGGAAAATACATACAACGTAGCATAAGTGGAAATCACAAAAAAGAAAATGCTTTTCAGATCCTTATTCATGGACTGAAGAACTACAGAGGGTGGATACTAGGTTTAACATACGGGTGCTCCTTTGGAGTGGAACTTACTATGGATAATATCATAGCACAATATTTCTACTACCGATTTAATTTGGACCTCCAAATAGCAGGAGCAATAGCAGCAAGCTTTGGCTTAACCAACATATTCTCTAGACCAGCTGGGGGAGTACTTTCCGACAAGATGGCAAAGAGATTTGGGATGAGGGGAAGACTGTGGAGCTTATGGGTGGTTCTAACAATGGCTGGGCTGCTGTGCGTCCTCCTCGGACGAACCAACTCGCTGTGGGGTTCAATACTTGTGATGTGTGGGTTCTCCTTGTTTGTGCAAGCAGCCTCAGGCCTCACATTTGGAGTGGTTCCCTTTGTTTCCAACAGGTAAGTTAAATATCTCATTATTAGATTTGTCTCACCACTAATTTATACGACTACTAGGCACCCTAAGTAGAAAGGCATTCAACTTACTAAATCTGATCCTATAATCGGAATACAATGATTCCTATTTTTGCAGGTCGCTAGGAGTAATATCAGGAATGACAGGGAGTGGAGGGACAGTCGGAGCTGTAGTGACACAAATGCTGCTATTTTCAGGCTCAAAATTCTCAAAGCAAACAAGCATTTCTCTAATGGGGTGCATGATGATTGTATTTACAATACCAATCAGCTTGCTATACTTCCCTCAAGAGGGTGGCATGCTTTGTGGTCCTTCCAAGGACTTCATACCACACACTGAAAGTTATCGCCTACTCGAATGACAAAATCCCTCATCTATTGTACAGCCAAGGAAGCATTAATAAAACCCCAGGTTGCATTTTACGGATTACCAAGCCTTAAAACTAAAAACAATAAACACGCAAAAGAATACAATCCAATAACCAAATCAATCCTTTCGGCAACCCCTAAAATCCATTATTGAGCGAATTTTGAAGTTTCAAAAAAATCGGCAAAAAGTAAATTTCCTAAAATCACCAGATCATATCCCTATCAGAATTAAAATCCGTCTGCAGTGGCGATTGCAGAGCAGAAGTGTAAAATTAGGGTTTTGAAAAAGATGCAAAAAAACTGAATAATTAACAATCAGAAGATCATCAGAAACGCAATGGAGTAAGCATCAATTGATAAAAAATAATAAGTAACATACCTTTGCAAAGAATCGCCGAAAGCCGATTTAGAGAATCTTCTGACGATCCGCGCGGCCATGGCAATCAGTCAACTCAGTCAACGCTGTTTGTAGACCTAACTTATTACTATTTCTACTATTTTAGTTAATCACGTTGATTTTCATTATATGCAAACTGACCCTTTAAGTTAAGATTTACAAATGAATACAAACATGAGGAATTGAGAAAATAAATAGGGTAAATTGTCGGAAACCACTCATAAGTTTTGGTTTTTTCCAGAAACCACGTCACACCCTTATGTTTATAAAATTTGTCAGAAACCACCCATATGTTTAATTTTAATTGAAATATTAGTAAAAATGATAAAAAACTTGTAAAAATACGGAAAATACATAATTAATTAACAAAATTCATAAAAAACATTTAAAAAATCAGAATATAAAATAAATATAAATAGAAATGAAATTTGAAATTTAAATGAAGTAGTATACTTTTTATTCATATGGTATGTATTAAATGTGAAAACTAAATCTATACAAAAATATGGTGTCTCACAAATTTATAAATTTTTGAAGTTTTTTATGTTTATGGTGCCACTATTAATTATGAGTTACATGGTATCATATTTGTAATTTTAAGACACCATATTTTTGTATAAATTTAGTTTTCACATTTATATCAAAATTATAGCTTTCAATAGAAGAATTATAATTTGCATGTGTAGTTAGTAGTTATATTGAATAAACAATAGTGTGTTATACGGTTACACTTACTACATACGCCATACTAGCGCATGCAAATATAAATTTTGATACGTTTTTACATATAAAGCATACAAACACAATTTTTATTGCATATAAAGTAAAGTTTAAACACTCATTTTAAGACATTAAGATTTTTTTAAAATTTAATGGAGCAATGATGGTTGCCGGTAAATTTTTGTAATTTTCAATACGCCATATTTTGTATAAATTCATTTTTCACATATGTATACATATCATATGAATACATTTCAATTTTATTTTTATATTTATATTTTATATTTATTTAATATTTTGATTTTTTAAATGTTTTTTTATGAACTTTGTTAATTAATTATGTATTTTTTCATATTTTTATAAGTTTTTTTTATCATTTTTAGTAATATTTCAATTAAAATTAAACATATGAGTGATTTCTGACAAATTTTATAAACATAAGAGTGTGACTTTATAATTTTTAAAGATATGGGTGGTTCCCAAAAAAACCCAAACTTATGGGTGGTTTCCGGCAATTTACCCAAATAAATAATCATTTAGATTGACTCAATCTAACTGAAAGATATAAAGTTTACTAAAATAGCTAAATCGAATTAATTGTCTCGCTCGATACAATGCGAAAATCGCAAAAACCAAAATTTAAAACGTAGGAGCGCGACAGGTGCTGCATAGAAATTTATCTTCTTTGACGTGAGGCTCCTTCGAAGAGGGCAGTCATAGTAAAGCATCCCATAACTCACCGCCGGCATGCCTGATAATTCCATGAAAATGATGAAGAAAAATAAAAGGAAAATTAAAGAAGAGTAAAAAATTGAGGTAAGAAAAGAAACTCAAAAATGAAGAAACCAAATGAAGTAACCCGCGCATATTATTGAAATAATGAGAAACTAGAATGTCAAGTCAATCAGTCGAATCAATGTCGGCTAGAGTATATTACTCCCTCCGTCCCATTATGAGTGTCCCATTTCCTTTTTGGATGTCCCAAAATGATCTTCCCATTTCCTAAAATAGAAACTTTTTTACCTATACATTTACACTCTCTTTCATACTTTTTATCCCACTCATTCTCTTTCTTACTTTTTATCTCACATTTTTCAATTTTCTTAAAAACCGTGAAAGTTCTCAAATGGGTCACTCAAATTGGGACGGAGGGAGTACTGTCTTTTAATATTTGTCTGTTTCTTTTGGTTGCTCCTGATATTTATATGTTTTCGATCATTTTAAATTATATTTTTTCTCTCAAATTTTATCGATTATTTATTTTTAATTGTATATTTTATACTCATTATTATATTAAATACTGAAAAATTGTCTTTTTAGCAAAAAAAGGGGAGGGAATAGTTGGATAAATTGTGCTACCGTTTTGGGCGGTTGTCGTGCGCCGCTAATTGTGAGAAAAAGAAATGGTGCATGCAGCCGATTCCTCATTTTCTGGGACAAAGCATGCTCTACAGATGTACTGACGTTTGAAAATTGAGGAGCTATGGCCTATGTATGTAGGCTAGGTAAGTTGTACACCAATGGATGTCTGACTACTGCTAGCTGGAGTATAATATATGGCTGATCAGCTGAATTCAAATTAAAGTGGGGTTAGACAGTGTTTAAAAAGAATTACCGCCATGTATCTGTAATTTATTAATACTAGTTGTTTGATGCACAATTATGTATATATTGATTAAAATATAACTAGGTATTGACCGCGCTGTGTGCAGGGTGACG
Source organism: Sedum album (assembly GCA_006409495.1). Taxonomy (NCBI): domain Eukaryota; kingdom Viridiplantae; phylum Streptophyta; class Magnoliopsida; order Saxifragales; family Crassulaceae; genus Sedum; species Sedum album. Next base: position 107,861 of record QZGG01000252.1, read on the forward strand.
GATTTCACGAAATGTATTTCTATATAATTAATTGAAAATACAAGCCAGCCAATCAGAAAAAAGGGATTTAACGAAATGTATTTCTATATAATTATGAAATATTTCCGAATCTATAATATTCTGTATTCGACACATGCTACCATAATATTTACATGAAATATTTGACTATTTCTATAGTTGACAATAGTATTAAATATTTGATGATGCTGCCAGAATATTTACACGAATTATTTTACATGTGTTAAATATTTTGATTCCAATTTCAATGATTCCCATTAAATATTATTATTCAAAAAGTCAGTCAATCAGAAAAAAGGGAAAAAATTCAAAATTCTAAAAAATGATACATAGGCCAAATTGCTTACACGACGACACGTGTCCAATCATACATCTCTTTTAATATATATATGATATTATATTCTGTATTATTCTTTAATAAGTTATTCAAACATATAATAAACATATGATATAAAGTAAATATGAAAGAAATCATGGGTAAAATGGGAAAGACAATGTGACTTTAGAGGTGCAGTGGAGTGTGATGTATACAAACCCTAGTATTGTGAACATTGCATAAGCAAAACTACCACCGTGTATATATGGAAACAAGGGATTCAGATTTCGTGCAGTATATTTATTTGCTACGAGTATTAAAACGACTCATATCGTTTTGATATTTTTATTATAACCTACGCAATTTTGGATGAACCCTTTATTAAAACTAAGTCCCTTTGGATCTGAATACACAATAAAAGAAAAAGAAGAATACCTGCACATGTTTAAATGAAAGTTTTTAATTCAACTGACGCAGAAGCCTTAATATATACAGAAAAATCACTAGTCCAAAAGTTAGAGCACCAATATGATCCGATCTCTTAAAACATTCGAGAAATCATGACATGTATGCATTAGGGTTTTCTAGCTTATTTTAACACATGATGCATTTCTGTTTCTCACAGTTACCCCAGAGGGTTATTGGAAGAAAACCCAGCAAAGTACCCAGAGCCCCGGTTGAAACTTGAAGATGACTTGCTGCTAATACGACCTCCGCCAGTACTTCCCAAGACCCCAGCTAACGATCCATCACAAGCGTACCTCATCAATTCAGCATTGGTGGCCTCCAAATCCTTTTGAAGCTTAATCACTTGTCTCTGCAGCACTGATATGGATCCAACACAGCCATAGACAGGATCCTTGATGCGAGCTTCAGCCTCATATGCTAAGGAATTAACGGCATCTTCTCTCTGGTGTGGAGATATTTCATTGAGAAGCTTGGAGACATTGCTGGCACCAAATATCTTGTGAACATTAGCAAACTTGGTTGGCTCCTCTGGCGGGAAGTAGGGTGCAAAAGTGCAGCCTGGGAGGCATTTCCTTCTAAGATATTTGCATGCTGCACATGGTGAGTTGGAGTAGTAGCACAGTGATGTAGATGAAGAATTTGATAAAGAAGAAGCCATGTTAGTGATTTATCCTTGTGATAACTGCACTGTGTAAAATCATGATTAGAGAAAGATAAAACACAATATGTGTATACATTAACCATTTAGTTTATCAGATAATCAATTTTTACTATATGACTACTGCTGGTCAATACTTGCCATTTTTACCTTTCATTTTCTGATTCATCATGTGACACTAGGTGTAAGATACTCGTCGTGATTTTGATATTAAAGTATATTAATGAATTTTCTGCTCTGTAGCCCTTATTTATCTAGCTAAAGCTTATCATACCAGGGATTAAACCCTAAATAGCCAACCATCCGAATTACAAAGCCTGTTCGATGTTATATGCTTGATCGTCAAAATTCTCAAGATCATCTAGCTATGCTGTTGAATTAACCTATCAAGTAGTATTAGTAAACAATTCTCAACTAAATGTAAATGAGCAGAAGAAGATCTTGTTACCTTATCCTATGACACTTAAGTTCTCTTGTGTAACTTACTTTCTGTAGTTGTAGCTAGCTACCAACCGGTAAACAGTATGGCTGCTGCACAGATCCAGTAGATGATGACGATGCAAACATTACAGACAGAAGAGGGAGAGAGATCTAGAGAGATGTTCTCATATCATTGTTGCTTGATATGAAAGGTCAGAGAGAAACAAGAAGAAGGTGCAGCGGAAAACCCTAAATTTGCAGGAGACAAAAGGAGAGAATCCCTGCAAAAAGATGAGAGAAAAACATACAGTAACAATAAAGGACTGAGCTGAGATGATAGAGAGAAAGGGCAAATACACAAAAGCTAAACCACCACCCACACAGTTTGGGCTTGTGAAAGGCCAATTGAATTGGAATATATCATGTAAATTATCACTTTCTTTTCCATTTCTTTGTTAATTTTAAGTGTCTGAAATCTGAAGGATTTGATGAATAATGTTCTAACTAGAAAAATGAACTAGGCGAAAGGGATTGAACTCTGTTTGAAAAGACTTGATATACATACACACTTGCTTTACTTTTTAATAATGACATTTTCTTCAAATAATACATTGTGTGTCAGCTTAAATCAAATGAAATAATTGAGATACATTGTTTATTTGTTTTCTAGTACAGTCATTTCCCAAACGAAGTCGCTCCACTCTAAAAATAAGTCTACAGTGACATGCCAGTTGCGGATCTTGTCTCAAGTGCACGACGTCCCAGACAGAAACAAAACATTCGGAGCATAAATTTGCACACTCGTCAAATGCTTTGACCGAGCTGTAAACCTAATTGTAAAAGTAATGTATATTAAAACTGATGCAATTTAAAAAATGCAATTAGGGTCTGATCAATAACTTGCATGACATAAACTTTGGTTTCTAGAAACAGATGCTTACAAGTTTTTTCACAGTTGAAAACTTTGGTTTCAACATGATTGTCAATACTTAGATTAATCTGGAGAGGACACGCGCTTAGTGATTAAATTCTGGTATAATATTTAAAACTCAATCCTTGCGGCTGTGTGGTGGTGCCCGAAACCTCAAGCAATCATCAGTTAATTCCTACCAAAGATTCTAGAGAACAAAACAACCACAAAAGGGTCATAAAAAATTCTAATCATTTTTAAAGAGCATTTGCAACAAATGATTGGATGATGGGATCTGCATTAGTTTTTCATATTTTAAACAACTTTTATCAACCTAAATGATCCATTTAAATCAATGCTTTCACGCTAACGCACCCAAAACCACTAAAATCGACCCATTTATATATATAAAGTTTCAAGAACCCTAATGATTGCTAATGATGCGGCTCGTCATATGCGAATATTATTAATATGAGCATGCACTTTGGAATACAACGAACATGATCTTGATGAGTATATCACTTTTGATGATTAATCCTAGAATGTGCTAGGCTTTCATGAAGAAGTTGCTTTGATAAACTTTCTCCATAATAAGTGAACTAATCAATATATTGAAGTGGATCACTCATTCACTGCGCTGTTACGCAGCTTGATCAAGAAATGATGATATATATTGCACAAGCCACAAGGTCATAGCACAATGCATTTGACTTTTCAAAGTGCCCTACATGCCACGTAAGTCTAGCTTCACATTGATTATGTAGCCATAGTGGGCATACCCTCGATTGTTTAGAATTTAGATCGGTTTTTTTACATAAACATACTCCCTCCGTCCATTTTTGTTTGTCCAAAAGCATCAAATACACTGTTTTTAAAGAAGAAAGAAGGTATAAAATGTGTGATTGAGAATAAATAATTTATAAAATATATGAGTAAAAAAGTAGAATATGTGGTTGATATTAAAAGAAAGTGGACAAACTTAAGGGGCCGCCCAAAATAGAAAGTGGACAAACATTTAGGGACAGAGGGAGTATATACTAATTTCATTCCTATAATGACATACTCCCTCCGTCCCCATTTGTTTGTTATATGTGCAGATGTCGTTAATAGAAGATTTGTAATGTATGCTTTATTAATACAAAAGTAAAATTTCATTTACTCGCACTAATGAATTTGGCCGGGCATTGTAGCTCTCCTAACTTCCCCACGGATGCTTAAGGCTAAGTAATTTGTGGCAACTAAACACAAATGCATTATCCCGGAAGTACCCCATACTTCGAGACGGGGAGAATGTTTCGTTCAAATTGAGAAATACTGGTCGGAGTGTTGAGCTCTATCTCAACAATAATGTATATGTGTTTTTGAGAAAGAAGGGCGGTAGAGGTGGAGTATATCATACCTATTCATCTAAATCTGATAACAATGGTGTTTCAGATAGAAATTAAGTCGATCAAACACTTAATTATGTGTATTGTTCTAAGCATAGTGAATTTGTTTCCACTGAATTTGGAGAAGAAGACTTTTAATTAAGCTCACATTTAGCTGAATTGAGTTACACAACTCTGTGTCTGATATACTTTTCTGAGTTGTTTTATTTGTGGTCAAACACACATCTTGAACATAACCTAGACACAAGTATTGATCAAGTTGTCACTTTCAAGATATAAATAGAAAAATATACTATAAGAGAGCAGATCTAGAGAGATATGTCACATTTGTTAGACATAAAGACTCCATCTGGTCCGTTGGTTTAGTTAGATCGTACGGTTATAATTAATTGTTAATATAACCTAATATAGAACCACTAAACCTTTTGCACAACTGTCATGCAAAGTAACTGCCACGTAACTCCCACTCAAATTAATTCACACCGTCTATTGTTAATATTTGAACGATCAGGATTTAGTCCTTTTGTCTTACACAAATCAAAATGTCCTTCTAGATCTTTCTCCTATACTATAAATATTAAATATATTAAAATATACACGTAATTTATATGGAGCTTGATCGAACTTTGCAAATAGAGCCGTCGAGCCGGGTCTTATGCCTCAAAGTGAAGTCTAAACCATGCGCGATGCATTATAGGGCCAAGGTTACGCTGAAGTTTGACGGGGCGAACTTTTACTTGTTTTGGGCCGGGTCGGCCTAAAGTTAATCTCTAAGTTGAGCAAAATTTGCTGTAGAACTCCAATACTTACGGAAAATAGTAAAATACTGATTTTCTGTTTTTCATTTTAATAACAATTTCTTTTAGACTCGTTTCACTACGTGAAAACCTCCGCCTCTTATCTCGCACTCGCTCGCTCGTAGCCGTTCACCATGTCGTCCGGCGCCGCCACCGCATCGCTTCTCAACCCACTCTTCATCTCCGACGCCATCGTCACCTCATCAACGCGGCCAACGACGCAGTCCTTAGCATTTATACCATCGAAGCGATTCGTTTTCCCAGTTCTCGCCTCGTCGAAGCTGCTGAAGACCGTGTCGCGGCTGAGATTGGTGCCGCTTTTTGCTGCGCAGACGTCGGACTGGGCGCAGGAAGAGAAAGAAGAAGGTGCAGTGGAGGAGGATGCCGGTGAGGAGGAGATTGGAGAGGGAGATGGGGGAGTGTTTGCTGAGCCTCCTGAAGAGGCGAAGCTGTTCGTTGGGAATTTGCCATACGATTTTGATAGTGAGGCGTTGGCGAATCTGTTTAATCAAGCTGGAGTTGTGGAAATTGCGGAGGTGAGAATTTCCAGTTTCATGTAGTAATTAGGGTTTTGGAGTGTTAAAATGTTACACTATTGTCAAAGTATTACTTTTTAAGATAGAAAACTGCAAATTGAGATGCTAGAAGTGTGGAATTGGCTCTATTTAAGACCAGTGTGTCGAATGAATGATGTATGTTTGGGAAAATGTGTTATTGACAGGTTATTTACAATAGGGAGACTGATCAGAGCAGAGGGTTTGGCTTTGTGACAATGAGCACAGTTGTGGAGGCCGAGAAGGCTGTGGAAATGTTTAGTGGATACGTAAGTTCACCGATATGATTATCTTTCTTGATTTGGTGCATGGTTGCGTGCTTTTGTCTTTAAGTTGTTACTTCAAGTTGATTATATTCGCTATTCTATTTTTTCTGGATTTCTTTTTGATTGAGTGAATTGATGATAAGAGGCATTCTGAAACTTTCGAGCCTCAAAGGCTTGTGAGTATGTCAACTGGCTTATTGTTTGTGTTATATATCCAAGTAAACTGGCCGCAGTGCATTGAGTGGGTATGAATTTTTTCATCGTGAATATATTGTATAAAAAATAATTGTGACAACTGACAACGCTGGAAACTTAGACTATTGTTGTATATCTTAAGCCAGTGTTATGTCCGCAGGAAGTGAACGGAAGAAATTTGACAGTCAACAAGGCTGCTCCTAGAGGGTCACGTGTGGAGCGAACACCTCGGTCCTTTGAGCGTAGCTTCAGGATATATGTTGGCAACCTACCTTGGCAAGTGGACGATGCTCGTTTGGAACAAGTTTTCAGTGAGCATGGTAAAGTGGTAGATGCTAGAGTAGTTTATGATCGTGAAACCCAACGATCACGAGGTTTTGGTTTTGTAACAATGTCTAGTGAAGCAGAATGAATGATTGCTGCTCTGGATGGACAGGTCAGTTGTATCCCTTATATGCATTTAGTGTAAAATTATAATGGTGGCTATAATAGGGTATTGCGGCTGGCAGCTCGTTGGATAAAGTCTGTACTTCATTAAACATTATACTGAATGACTATTTGCCTAACATTTTGGCTGATGCTCCTTATGCAGACTCTGGATGGCAGGGCCATTAGGGTTAATGCCGCGGAAGACCGACCACGACGAAGCAACTTTTGATCTAGTCATAGTCAGCCAGACCCGCAGGAAAACCTGGATCATATCATCTATATTATTCTTTTGATGAGCTTGAGAAACTTCAGATATCTTAAAGTTACATGTTTGTATGGATGTTCGATACTCTTCACATTCTTCTGCCAGCCAATTTAAGTGGGATTGTTGGAATGTTGGTTTCAAAATAAAATCATATATACCATCAAATCAATACAAGTAAATCGAACCAAATTAATCAATGAGACCAAATACAATTAGCAATCGAACCATCTGCTGTCCTTTCTCCGGCGGATTGCAGTTCTCATTCAATCGAACCCAGCGATCACGCTCCACTTGATCGCGCCGGTAATTGATTTGGGTTCCGCATTGAGGCCTCAGTCCATCAAGGTATTTTCCCATTATTTCCGTGACGAATCGTCTTATATTATTTGCCACAAAACGCTTGTTTAGGGTTCGTATTCGACATTTGCGGAACTGGTATTTATTTGAATGTTTATGCAACTGAAAATCCACAAATTTTGAGCTGTTTATGTAGTGCAAATGATGATATTGATATGTATCCTATGTTTTGCTTGAAGGGGTCTAGCAATGGAAAGGTGAATGCATATGGGAACTAGCAGCTTTTCTCCTTTGGGGTTATATAATGCCCGGCCCGGAGGTTATTTGACCGACCAAGATTCTTCTGATAAAACATAGTTGATTTGGAAATGTCTTTCTAAACAATGAAACCATATAAACTCTTCTTGCCTAAAATAGCGGAAGCATTCAGAATCCATTGGCTAATGTGCATACATTACTGAATCCGTGAAGGAAATATAGGACAGAAAACAGCATTATACTTTCTCATCTCAGAAGCAAAGAAACTGTCCTCAAGGCTACTTTGTAAGTGTGGCTGATATTTTTCCTCTTACTTCGTGTGGTATAACTTGTCAGTAACCCTTCCCTTATTTTTGTTTTGCTGTGCAGAGGCTAGCAAAGATATGCCGATATCACGAGCATCTGTGAGTCCTGTAATTTTCAAGAATATCTATTATATAATTAAACTATGATGTTCTGCAAGCAGAATGCAGGACTGCATGCTCTTATATACTTCGAAATATGACTAGCATCTCAAAATATAAAAAATAATTCATCTATGAATTTTAATGTGGTATTGTTACTTTTGCTCCTACCATAATTCATAACTACCAAGTTATTTGAATACTTCCGATTTCCTCGAGTCATAGGTTGTTTTTCTTTGTAGCAGTGATCAGTTTTAAATATGTGTGTCCAACACTCTTTTGTGGTTTAAAAGGGAGGCTGAAGTTTCATAAATATTGATGCTAACCTTCCTTGTTTTCCAATGCCATCTTTTTTAAAGATTCATAATGTTAAGCATTAGGGTCTCTCAGAAGTAAAACAAAAAACTCTTTAGTTCATCTTATTATGATATAATTATTTGTTTGTGCATGAAAAATTGATGTTTTCCTTTTTTTTTTTTTGGATTAATTTAATTTCAATGCTCGTGTTATTGAATAAACTTTATGGGTCCACACAATAAGAGTAAAGCGAGACTGGTTGTTATTCATGTCCTGTATTACTAAACCCCAAATCAAGTAAGGCACATTGCCAGACTAAGCTTGATTCCAACTCCAACAAACACCTATTTATAGCAGCCATTAACCTTTGCACTGAACACATTAAACAAAGCTTTTGTTCTTTGGTAAGTTCTCATTTTTGAGATTTTGTTTTCTTACAGTCCCCTGAAAATGGAGAGCATGCCACCCACTCAGAGTCAGCAGTTGATGTCCTCGGGCAATGGTCAGCAGGCAATGCCCCCAGTTCGCCGTCAGCAGCTAATTCCAACGCCACAGAGTCAGCAGCTGATGCCTACACCCCAGAGTCAGCAGATGATGCCTACGCCCCAGAGTCAGCAGATGATGCCACTTCCCCAGAGTCAGCAGATGATGTTACCACCCCAGAGTCAGCAGATGATGCCACAAGCCCAGAGTCAGCAGCTGATGCCACCTGCTCACGGCCAGCACCAGCAATTGATGCCGCAAGCTCATGGCCAGCACCAGTTGGCACCACTTCACAATCCAGTGCTGGCACCAACCTATGGCAACCCTCTGGGCCATGACAGGCTAGGAATGCCATCTGTACACAGTCAGCAACTTATTAGAGGTGACAGAAATGTGTTTGCTGCCTCGGATGATAATGTCATGACAAGGCAAATCCTGGCTACACATACGCCCGATGGGCGTGAAATTGATGTCAGGCCAATTATTCACCTGGTTGAGGAAATCTTTCACCGAGCCAATCCAAGTGTTGAAGCTGTTGAACCACATGTATGATCTTCCCAGCTTTCTCACTTAATATATAGTGCTTGCTTCTGTCTCATCTCCTGTCTAATTCTCATATTATTTGGTGCAAAGAACAGGCTATCGCCGAAACATTGGCTGACAAGGCTCACCATGCTGGCTATGGTAACATGCTCGACACCATCGCATATACTGTTGACCGAGTGTCTTGCGAGGTAATTGTTATTCCATCTATATAAGCTCGATTAACTTATTAGCATTTTGGAAACTCTTCAATACGATTTATAATGCAAAGCATCACCTGACTGTTTCTAACATTGTACAATCATGAACAGATGGTATGCAAGTGCACTGGTGGAGATGCTCATGGAACAACAATTGCAGTGTTAAACATGTTGGGAAATTATACATGGGATGCTAAGTTAGTGCTGGCTTTATCAGCCTTTGCCGTCAACTATGGGAACTTTTGGCTAGTTGCTCAAATATACAGCACAAATCAGTTGGCCAAATCCATTGCCATCCTGAAACAGCTTCCTGAACTCATGGAACACTCCAACATGCTGCAGCCTCGATTTGAAGCTGTCAAAAGTCTTATCAAAGCCATGATGGATGTCACCAAGTGCATTGTTGAGTTCAAGGCGCTTCCTCTTCAGTACATCGGCCCTGACGTTCCTGAATATGCTGCTGCCATTTCACACATACCTATTGCTGTTTACTGGACGGTAAGAGGCGCTATAGCATGTGTGTCGCAGATTGCTGGACTTACTGGCTTGGGATATGAGTAAGCTCTCCGCCTTGGTTTATTTTCAGCTCTGTTACAGAAATGAATAACTTGTTTTACTTTTGTAGATATGTTGCTTCGACTACTGAAGCTTGGGAGCTATCTAGCTTGGCTCATAAAGTCAACAACATGTACAACCATCTTATGAGTCTTCTGGGAGCTTGCCATAAACATATAGGTACAAACAAAGTTCAAATCTTGAACACATAAGAAACTTGTTGAAATATTTGATGGTCGAGACTCGAGATGCTTGTTTTAGTTCTAAAAACTGTTGTTTTTAACATTAGAGGGGAAGATACATCAGGAGACTTATCAACTATTGCTTCGTCTCTTTGAAATGAGCCACATTGATAACATGAAGGTGCTTAAGGCGCTTCTCAACCCTAGAGATGAGCCTCAACCAATTGTTGATGGAGCCTCGAAGCGAAGGGTACCTCGAAAGTCTAAACCATAGTTTTTGGTAGCTGCTGCAACTGAAATTTTGATATCAAACTGACTTAAGCTTTGTTTCATAAAACAGGTCAATCTTGAAGTCTTACGAAGGAAAATGGTGCTTCTGCTCATATCTGACTTGGATATATCCAGTGACGAACTTTCCATACTAGAGCAGATTTACAATGAGTCGAGGACTCATACGGCAAGAGGTGAGAGTCAGTATGAGCTAGTGTGGATGCCTATTGTAGACGGGAGCACCTTGTGGACTGAAGCTACGCAGAAGAAATTTGAGTCATTCCAGGCCAGCATGCCGTGGTACACGGTTCATCATCCATCCGTGATTGACAAGGCAGTGGTTCAATTTGTGAAGGAATTCTGGAGTTTTGGAAAGAAGCCAATTCTTGTGGTCCTTGACCCTCAAGGCAGGGTAGCTTGTCCTAATGCTTTGCATATGATGTGGATTTGGGGCAGTGCTGCTTTTCCATTCACTACTGCTAGAGAGGAAGCTCTCTGGAAAGAAGAGCTGTGGAGGCTAGAATTGCTGGTTGATGGACTTGACCCGCAGATTCTCAACTGGGTAAAGCTTCTAACATAACTTAGTTGAACGAAAATTCATAAATATTGATTCAGTATATTCTGCATCTGTTCACTTATACTTTACACATTGATCAGATTGCAGAGGACAGATACATATGCATATATGGAGGAGAGGACATGGACTGGATAAGGAAGTTCACCACCGCCGCAAATGCTGTGGCACAAGCTGAAGGCATTCCTCTGGGAATGGTCTACGTAGGAAAGAGTAACCCAAAAGAGAGGGTCAGGAGAAACATTGCGGCCATAAGAGCAGAGAATCTCAGCCACTACTGGCCAGAACTTAGTTCCATCTGGTACTTCTGGGTCAGGATTGAGAGCATGTGGTACTCCAAAATGCAGCTAGGAAGGACAGTCGAAAACGACCCCATATTGCAAGAAGTCATGACCCTCATGAGCTACGACAGCAGTGAGGGTGGCTGGGCCATTTTCACCAAAGGCTCCGGAGAATTGCTCAGAGGCAAAGGAGGCCAGTACTTATCATGCCTAAACGAATACAACTTGTGGAAGGATGATGTACCTGCAAAAGGCTTCATGCCAGCTCTGAAGGATCATCTTCTGAAACTCCACACTCCCCATCACTGCAACCGCCTTGTCCTCCCAGGCGTTGGCCGACAAATTCCAGACAGGATCGTCTGCTCCGAATGCGGCAGACTCATGGAGAGGTTCCTCATGTATAAATGCTGTGATGAGTGACCCTGAGCAGCCTTCCATGCACCAGTCCCTCCTAAGTGCACTTTCATTCCAAGGTATTACTAAATACCTATATCGTGTTTGCATCAAATAAAACTGTTTAGCAACAATAACCACAGACATGTAATTTGATTACATGTTCATTATATTACTTATGTGATTCAAAAATGTAATCTCCTTCAGTTTGTTGTTTTTTTGAATTTCGATTTCAATAAAGATGCTGCCATGGTTGTGCAAAGCTATGTCATTTTGATACTTTTTATTGCCATAATTTTTCGTTTTGTCTGAATTATTTATCGAAAGACTGCATTTTTGAATTGATTCGAATTTGTACTTTGTGCATTTCGAGTTTCAATTGTTTATACATTTTTTTTGATGGGTGGGTTTACAATTGAGTACAAGACATTACATATTCATCTAGTACAACTAATGGAAAATTGGTGAACCCTGGTCCTGAGGTTCCTTTGTCAGGTCCCTCAACCAACAGAGCACCACTCTTAAATTGTTTATACATTTTGATTAGCGAAAAAAGACAAAATTTGGGAAAGTAAATTTGTGAGCTGGGGTTGCCGGTATCGTGCCACCTGTCCGCACCAGTGTTATTAAACCCGACCCGACCCGGCGGGTTGACCCGGTTGACCCGGGACCCGGGTACCTAATCGGGTCGGTTTTCTTGTTAACCCAAAATTGCAATTGACCCGGGTTGACCCAATCAACCCGGTTGGTTCAACCCTTGACCCGGTCGGTTCAACCCTTTGACCCAACCAATTGAACCAAAATTTAATTTTCCAAAAATCTTTTACGTTAAGATTCGAACCCTAGACCCCTTTAAGTACTCTAGAAACTCTAACCACACGACCTAATTCATTTACTTAACATGATTATCTTTGAAATTAAAACTTTATGAGAATTGATAAATATACTTTTGAATTCATTTACTTAACACTTTATGAGAATTAAAATTGATAAATATACTTTTAAATTCATTTACTTAACACTTTATGAGAATTAAAATTGATAAATATACTTTTAAATTCATTTACTTAACATTTTATGAGAAATAAAATTGATAAATATATTTTTGAATTTGTATATACATTTAATATTATATATTTGATATAAGCATTGACCCCAGGGTCGACCCGGGTTGACCCTCTAACCCATTGACCCAGTGACATAACCGGGTCGACTACCGGGTCGGGTTTCACAACACTGGTCCGCACTCTTAAAACTGAATATGTGCAAGTTCAAGGGTATTTTGGTAATTTGATTACGAAGGGAAATCCTCCGTCCCGAATCAAAACCCTAATCCCAGGGCATCAAATCGGAGAATATCAGAAATGGCTTCTCTTCTACAGAGACTCCTCCGGCGTCAATCTCCGACTACAATCACATCACTCTGCATACGCAATTCAGGATACCAAACCTTAGCACCGTCCATACTCACTAACCGATTTCAATCCATCGATTCCAGGCTTAGTTCGCTCCTCCCACCGCAGCCGCCGAAAGATTACGAGTCAGAAAAGCCCTCTGAGGTTAAGTACGGTTACGTGTATCCAAGCTTTTCGTATGGATTGGTTGTGAATCCGGTGTTTCAGCAGATTGTGACTGAGGAGGTGGTGGCGGAGGAAGATGGATTGGGGAAGATGTGGGCGGACAGTACGAAGAAGAAGCGGAAGAAGAAGATGAATAAGCATAAGTATAAGAAGCTGAGGAAGCTTATGAGGAACAAATGATATGGACCGGTATTGATGATTTTTGCTTTTACGGATCAATTTGAGTAGCTTGTGTTTGCATTGGTATTTTAGAAACCTGATTGGTAGATTCTTGTAGAATTAGGCTTCTGAATTGAGCGATAACGTAAGGATTTTGCAGGATGGTCGTCCTGGGTTCTGCAGCCTGGTTGTCATTTTTTGGAACTTGGTACACGATGTGAGGATGTTTTCGGTGGAATATGTTTTCCTTTGTTTTTGTTTACTCTTTCACTGGCTGAGTTATTTCTTTTGGAGCTGGGCTGAGCGGCTTTACTGTTTTTGGAATATTGTTATTTTGTTTTTTCATGCTATTGATTTCAAACCGGATTGGGAGCTTAAGATGTGCAATGCTGGTATACTCTCCTATGTCATTTGTTCATCCTGTCAAATGAGTTTATTTTCAGAATTCACTGTAGGTCAGTTAAACTATTGTGAACTGTTGACATGATGAGTTATTAGTGTGCAACTGTGATAATGGAGATGAAATTTTGAGCTTTGAAGCTCAACTATTATTGTATAGCACTAATTAAGTACAATTGAAATGATATTTTCTAATTTTAAATGATAGATCAGAGCTTGGTATGTATATATATATGCATTTTGATAGACGTGAGGTGAGTTTACCATCTTTCAGTTAAAGACGCTTCATGCGCTACTTGATTTAGATTACCGATGTGTGCACTTTGGTGTTTAGTATTCTGCCAATGTTTAAATCAGCCCTCATTTTGTGATGCAGGGCACTATTTGTTTCATGCAATACGGACATGGCCAATTATTGACATCCTCAATTAGGGAGCGTGGAATTGCGTTTCTTTAGCTCCTATATAGATGGCCAAAGTTGCAAATAGCAAACTGGCTTCTTTAGTTTTGTTTGACCTTGTACTGGTAATTATTAGCATAATAAGCCAATGATAATATTTATTCACATCAATTTTTTTCATCACTTGTTGAAAATTTATATTGAGTTGATTTACCTGATATGCTCAGGCTGACCTTACATGTAGGGATGCACAACCGGTCCGGACCGGATAATTATGATCCGGTCTGGAAAGGTGGACCGTAAATTTTGGAAAATGGGAACCGTGGACCGGACCGGACCGTTACGGACCGGTTCAATTACGGTCCGGTCCGGGTTTGGGCCGTAAACCCGTAATTATTATTTTTATTTAATTTTAAATTAAAAAAATTAATTAAAAAAATCAAAATAATATATATTTTTAACTTTATATACATTTTATTAAATATTCTAAATATTTTCAGGAACATTTAGGTCCTTTTTTTATTGATATATATCTATTTTATATGATATATTTTTAATATTTTATATTTATTTAATTTATATTACGGTCCGGACCGTACCGAAAATCTCTTGGACCGGGCTGTAACCCATAAATTTGAAATTTTATAGACTGGACTGGACCGTAATTAGACCGGGACCGGACCGGACCGTAATTTTACGGTCGGTCGGATCCGGTCCAATTTTGTGCATCCCTAATTACATGACTTGATAAATGACTTGTTTTTATGTTTTAGTGATTGGTAAAACCTCACAGGGATTAACATTTTGTAGATGAACATGGCTTTTAGCTCTGGTATACATGGAGATGGGAATACCATTGTAGGCAAGAATTGCCAAACCTTACTATATAGAAACCTATATTGTCAGACTTGTGTTCAGTGTTCAACACTATGCGTCTAACCAGGCAACAAGACCCCTTTCCGGACAGGGAACCCAGCACATAACACTTCCCATATTTGGATTTCTGTAGACAGACTACAGGTAAAGCAGCACCCAATAAATTCTACATGATGCTGATCAGTCAGTTACTAGGTAATACTAAAAAGTTCAGGAAACTGTCTAAGCACCTTGTGAATGGGTCAGCAGCATCCCGATTCTGAACACAGGGTCATAGAGTGAATTTGGAACTCAACACCGGGAGATAAAGCAATTGTGTGGTTTCTAGTCATCATCTGGTGGTTACGTTTCCTGAAAACCTTTCTTCATTTAGCTCCTACGTCGAAGTAATTAAGTTGGCAGTGTCATTAACTATTTTGAATCTGGGCGGATGTTCTTTGTATTCCACAATCGCTGTTGGTTGAAGCTGTCCTATGCAGATCTCATGAACTGTCCTGAAGAGTGGGAACAGTTCTAGCCATCCGCGGTGACTCATAACCTCATACACCTCTCTTGCCGTCATGACACCCTGTTTTAACAGACGATTATTATCAAGGTATACGCATTAGAGCTGCCGAGCTGTGAGACTCGAATTATTTCGATTGGGAGGATGATAGTGTACCTGTAGCTTCTGGCCTCCAAGCATCTCCGCTTCAAGCTCATTGAAAGACCTTGGTGAATCAGAAAATCAAGGATGTCTAATGATAACCGGTTTGCTATTGGCTCCTAATTAATAAGGATTTTTGTATACCTTTTCCCTCCATTCTTGGCATACGCTTCTGCGACATTTCTGTTCCGCCCTCCCACTGCCAGATGCAATATTATCATCAGTAAAGAAATTGAAAAGAGAAACATACTCTTCTTGAGTCCACGAAGCATTCTTACAGCAAGTGGTTATGAGGTCAGCGACTCCACAACTCTCGAAGAATGTATCATCCTTGACAGATGGGAACAGAAGTTTCGAAAAGGCTTTCATCTCTCTCAAACCGATTCTCATTATGGCAGCCTGAAAAATCATGTAACACAACTGTAAGTTCGTAGCCCAAACAGTGGCAGGTCAATCAGATGGTGCAGTCTATCAGTGACAGGACCTTGGTGTTATTTCCCATCTCCAGACCGTCAACAAAACCTGCTGCAATAGCGACTACATTTTTCAAGGTTCCGCATAACTCAACTCCTTCCACGTCCTGGACCTGTTGGGATAACATGATATGATAGAGTTCAATTATCTTAAAGCTACAAAAACTATCAGAAAGAAACAAGAATGCTACTTACAACAGAAACCATGAAATAAGGAGTGTTGAACAACCGAACCCATTCTTCAGCAATCTCTTTGTCATCCCTGTACCCAATGGTGGCTTCACTGAACTTCTCCTCCGCAATCTACACCAGAGCTCAAACAAACAAGGAGCTGAATAATACAAAATGATACACAACTCGTCCACAAATGAAGATATTTGCTAAAGTTTCAACTCCTGACCTCATTAGCAATGTTGGCACCCATGAGTACACAACAATTAATTCCAAGTTTGTCAGATACAAGAGCCGAGATCATCAGAGGACCTTCCTTCTTGACTTCCATCCCCTTACATAGTGAAATGGCATATGCATCCTTCCTTATCTTCCCAACCAAATCTCTACAAATACCCTCCATGAACTGATGAGGGGTCAGGAAAACCAGCATGTTCGCATCCTTAACTGTAAAGCATTCCAGTGGCATCCGCTATAAACAAAAGGGCCAATAATACATGCCAAAAAGACTATACAGCCTTAACTCATATCTTCTACAAGTATCGAATATAATCAAGATTATTAATCAGAGAAAGGTGGGTAAATTCGGCCTACCTGCATTTGCAAGATCAGGATCAGCAACAACATTTTTCCCAAGCTTTACACCAGGAAGATACTTAACATTCTCCTGCCAGAACAATCAACACAAAGACCAGATCAGATACATGAAACAATAAAACCCAAACTTTCAATAACTCAAATCTCAGCAATAATCATCAGAACAAGGGAGCTGCTGCTCACACTCACATTAGTCCTGTTGATTGCATCAGACAGCTTCTCACCAGTCGGCAACATCTCCTCAAAAACCCACATTCTCACTTCATCTAAATCCCCAAAAAGAGACCACAAATCCCATCTTTAGATCGGAAAAGACGTACCCAGATCAAATCCATTTCAGAAACCCGGTAAAGATCGAAACTTTTTACTTACCATGAAACGAGTCAAGCTTAAGCGTATTGGACCCAATGAGCTTGGCCGCCACACTACCCCAGTTACCACTCCCGACCACCGTCACTCTTGATTTCCCATTTTCCGCTCCACTAGAAATCATTTTGGTAGCACTCATTTGGAAATCTCTGGGTGGACTGTTTCAACTTGCGCCGTCATTTATGATCAGGGGTTGACATTTGGTCCGGATTAAAAGTCTTAGGCTCGGGCCCGCTAAAGTGCAGTACGGTAAAGCCCATTCAAATTATAGCTAATTCCTATAAATATATTGGAGAGGTTTGGGCTTCCTTTCGAATCTTAGGCCAACCCGATTAAAGTTTGGGTTTTTTGAGATTTAAAGTTGATTTTTATTTATTAGACGGTTGGATTTGAAAAAATACGAACATTTATGGATTGACAGTTATCGTTATCAACAGTTGGATTAATAAAATGAATGGTTGAGATTGTATCCTTTGATCCTACTAAAAGATGGTTGTCCCTTTAAAACATATTCCAATATTACATATATTAATACGTTCTTAAATTTTACTGCAGTTTAGAAATACCATACATCTAATAAAATAGAACCATACATATTAAAATAGTTGAAAATATTCTTTCCAGCATGATGGCCACCTATGGATGATATTAAGTTGTTTATGACAAATTAACAACAAACAAAATATCAAAAACTCAAAATAAGATTCAGAAACTTATCTATTAATTAAGTTTTAAAAAATTCATCATTGGAAGATTCTTCAAATAGACCTATAAATGGCAAATTCTATCTATGCAACATTTTCAAATTTAGTAAAGACATGTTTCTAACCACAAACCTCTCCCGCCAAACCAGCCCCAATCAGTTACCGTTATTTCAGTTAATATCCATTCACCTTATAAATACCCAACCCTCCAACCATACCTTCCCATTCTTTGGACGTGCAGTGACTTTTCTTTTAACATCATCAAAAGAAGAGAAATCGCTGCAAATCGCTGTAGAATCCGATCAAATTTAAGAATAAATTTGATCTAAAAATCTTCAATAAAAATGGCACGCAAACTGATCGTTCTTGCTTTAGTTTTTGTCGCCATAGTGGCTGGTGTCTCCGCTCAGGCTCCATCCTCCGCTCCCACCGCCTCTCCCAGTCCTAAATCCGCTCCAGCTCCTGAAGTCTCATCTCCAGCTCCAACGGCCAAAGCCCCAGTTGCTGATTCCCCTGAGTACGAAATCTCATCCCCACCAGCTCCCGGTAGCGAGGCTGCTGAGGGTCCTGCTCCCGGAAGCGATGCTGCTCCTGCCTACGCCCCGATCGCTGATGACTTTGCCGTACCTCCTAGCGCTGCCTCCGGCTTGGAAGTCTCGGCCATCGCTGGTGCCGCAGCTGTTGTTGCTGGATTAGGACTCTTGTTCTAAATTGGAATTGAGAATGTTGTGATGTAATATTTGATTACATGTAACTTTTTAATGGATGAAAAGGACTGGGCTTTCAATAAAATAAGTATGAATTGTCTTTATGAGACTTGTGTTAAGGTAAGGTGAGTTCAGTACTTCAGTTCACTGGCTCATCAAATACATGAAAAAATTCACTAAACAAATAGCTTTTATTGACAGAGAATAGTTGAATGACAATTGACAAACGTATATTTGTATGTGAGATAAGATCTCGTTTGTCGATTATTAAAAAATCTAACATTGAGATTTATACTTAAAATTAATCGTCAACATCAATCGCAAATGTATTTTACATCCAACAACAAAATTATAACAGAAATCAATTTTAATTTCAACCGTCAGATTGGTCAAATTAATGGTTGAAATTTAATCCTTCCATGTCACAAATATTAACCGTATCTCTAGATTTTATCCCTTTATTGATAATTTTTTAATAAATTTTGTTGAAAAATGGTTTAAAAATAAATTTTGATAGATATTTTTGGTTATCTTGTCAAATCATTTCCATCTTCATTTACTAACAAAATACTTTTCACAATTTACTTTAACGAGGACGAATCTTCTCTTAATTATGAATTAACCCCTTGAATGAAACTCTGTCATCTTTAACGGCGTCAAACCTTCCGTGACGGCACCGGTAACTTTCTGTTACAGGATGAGAACACAAACAATGCCACGCACTACCCTTCAACTACCCAAAATGTTTTCTCAATAAAATCAAAATCGAATCAGTACCAAAATCTGACCTTTCTACTTTCGATTCCGATTTGATCTCTTTCCGAGATCTGGGTCTATCAGCACTCGGCCACTTTCGCTCAATTTTCTCAAAAGTTGCATATTGAGGTTTGATTTCAGCTTCAGTTTCATACTCAATTTCGTTCTACTTTCAGTGTTGTAATTTGTGTCGTTGTTGTTTTCTTTGGTGTTACTTGGGTCTATGTTTTCTGGGATTTGACTTTTGAGTGGTTTTGTTGGAATTGATGAAGCTGGGGTGATTGTTTTCACATTAGTGAGTTTTACTGATTGTGATTTATCTAGAATTTTGAGGAAGCTTGTGTGGGTTAATATGATTTGAGGTTTGTAAATTGCCATGAATTTCATGGTTTGAAAATTTAATTATCTAAATATCTATTGTTGCTATTTTACAGAAAACGTGCTCACTGCGTTAATTTTTATACAACTTTCATGCATATGTTTTATGTGTTTTGCATCGCTTGTTGGTTTAAGGATTACAAAGAGTATTTGGTTTAGGGATGGCAGACAGTTCTATTAGGACTAAGGAGAAGAGACCTACTTTGAGAATTGATTCCGACAAAGAGTTTGAATTTAAACCTGAAGTTGGGTGTCTCTCTATTATTGTTTTGGGTGCTTCTGGAGACCTAGCCAAAAAGAAGACATTCCCGGCACTTTTTAATCTTTACAGACAGGTTAGATATCATTTTTCTTGTGTCTTTAATTTTCACTAGAAGCTATAATGTTTGCTATACTAAGATTTCATCTACACATTTATCAAATGCACATTGTAAGTTTTCTTATTAACTTGAGCTTCGACATTTATGTTAGTCATACAATATTTGTGTTAGTGTTAGTTGTAGTGTATTTTGTTGGGTTTTTACATGAACCTGTGTATGAGATAGAATTTCCAGCCGCTGTCCGCTCTGGTTGTACAGATGTGGGATCTGAAGCTGACAATTATTTTACTTGGCGTGAACAGGGATTTTTGCAGTCTAATGAAGTTCATATATTCGGCTACGCAAGGACTAAAATTTCAGATGAGGAGTTGCGAAACCGCATACGCGGGTATGCGTCTAATATACATCAATGCTGTAGCACTGAGGATACTGATTTTTTCTTGAAATATGAACTATTGAAGGGCAGGTTAAAGTTAATAGTAAATTAATTGTTTGAGTACATACAGATACCTTACAAAAGACAAAGATGCCTCATCTGCACACTCGGAAGATGTGTCACAGTTCTTGCAGCTGGTCGGTTTATATTATCATTCTATGTTCATTTTGATTGACTTGCTTATGGTTCAACTTCTAATACATATCTCTTCGTAGGTCAAATATGTCAGTGGACCTTATGATTCTGATGAGGGATTTCAGTTATTGGATAAAGAAATCTCTGGATACGAAGTTGCAAAGAACAGCACCGAGGGATCATCTCGTAGACTCTTTTATTTGGCACTTCCTCCGTCAGTATATCCTTCTGTTTGCAGAATGATAAAACAAAACTGCATGAATAAATGTATGCTTTTGTTGCATTTCATCTGCTCGTGTAATAGTTGTTCATGTTCCTTTTTGTAATCAAAACAGTATATTCAACTACTGAGCTGCTAATAGACCTGGTAGCTTCAATATGCATCATCTATAGCTTCCATTCAAACTGACGAGATTTCATTTGTAGCTGATCATGGCGGATGGACTCGTATTGTTGTTGAGAAGCCCTTCGGCAAGGATTTAGAATCTGCAGAAAAGCTGAGCTCCCAGATTGGAGAATTGTTTGAGGAACAACAGATTTATCGTATTGATCACTATTTGGGGAAAGAACTCGTTCAGAACTTGGTAAAGCCTTGGAAGTTTTATTCCTCAATGTTTTTATAACTCTCAGGTCAGTTCTTATAATAAAAGCTGATGCTATCTACATTTGCAGTTGGTGCTTCGATTTGCCAATCGCTTCTTCTTACCCCTGTGGAACCGTGATAATATTGCAAATATACAGGTGATAACAGCAAAATATTTTAGTTGCCAACGAGTAAAATCTCGCTTATTTTTTACGATAATGTTAAATCAAGCATTTGTTATGCTGATTTTCTAGATCGTATTTAGAGAAGATTTTGGAACTGAAGGCCGTGGTGGATATTTTGATGAATATGGGTGAGCTCAATCGTGCTTCTCTAATGTTTATTCATTCTTCTGTTCAATCATGTTGTTTTGTGTATTCTGACAAAGTTACTATCGAGCTAATGTTCAAAGTAATCAAAAACTTTTTTGTTACATTAACTCCTGACTGTGCAAAATAGGCCATCATCCCAATACAGCTTACTTTTTGCATAAAGATCATCAAGCCCCATAGTTTTATAAACCCTGTAAAACTCACATTCTTTTTATTTGAGATACTCCTCCGTGATCCCTTAGTTGACCTTAGAACATGCTCATGTTGCAGAATCATCCGCGATATCATTCAGAACCATCTATTACAAGTAAGAACATTTTGCGAGGATACTAGTTCCAAAAGCATCGGGGTGTTGGATGCTCACATCAGTTGAATTTTGTTTCCAGATTCTGTGTCTAGTTGCTATGGAGAAGCCTGTTTCTTTGAAACCTGAGCACATTCGAGATGAGAAAGTGAAGGTGATTAAGATCTTATTATCAAAATTGTAATGGTCATCATAGCATATTGACGATTCAATATTTAAATATGCCCCATGTGTACACGGTTTGCAAAAATAAATAACATGTTGTATCTATAGCTGATTAAACATTTGTTTCAGGTTCTTCAATCAGTGCTTCCAATCAGGGATGATGAGGTAGTGCTAGGTCAGTATGCTGGTTACCGTGATGACCCAACAGTTCCTGACAACTCGAATACCCCAACTTTTGCCACTATGGTGCTTCATATTCATAACGAACGATGGGAAGGTAATAGTATTGCCTCGACTGAATTATATTATGCACATGTGAAGGTCAAAAGAAATGATTTGGATTCAATACTGTCGATCACATTTTGATGTTACTTAAGTTTTTGTATCTCGCTCAGTTGATCCTACGCAGGATACATTATAACGTCTGGTTTAACTTATTGCCAAAATTCACATAACTTCCTGCAGGTATTCCGTTCATACTTAAGGCCGGTAAAGCGTTGAACTCAAGAAAGGCTGAAATCCGCATTCAATTTAAGGATGTCCCTGGTGACATATTTAAGTGTAAGCCAAACTTTCTTTTTTTTTTTCCCTTTTCTTGAAGACATTTTCTTTTTCATACCATCATTTTTGGTCTCACTAGGGGTGTGGTTGAGGGGTGGAAATTTACGGAAACGTCTTGTCTATATAGGCCAAAAACAAGGGAGAAATGAATTTGTTATCCGCCTGCAACCCTCAGAAGCCATGTACATGAAGCTTACGGTACGTAGTTAGGTTTTTAAAATGTGAATTGGAGCTGAGTGGCAGTTTTTAATTTTATATTCTTCTATTGTCATGGCATGGAAGTCCATTTTGCGGCTATCATTTTGCTGCAATATTTTTCGTATCTCTGATAATTTTACTCAACTTAAAAAAATCATTTGAGGTTTTGTGATTCGTATTTAAAAACATGTTGTCGCCAGGTCAAGCAGCCTGGCTTAGATATGAAAACTGTGCAAAGCGAGCTGGATTTGTCATACAAGCAACGCTACCAAGGGGTTCCAATTCCTGAAGCCTATGAGCGCCTCATTCTCGACACGTAAGATTCAAAGCTTTATCTTCACAAGCTTACCTATAATTTACCCTATATCCATTAAGAAATGCCAATGCCATATTGTCTTACAGTATCAGAGGTGACCAGCAGCACTTTGTCCGCAGGGATGAATTAAAGGTACACGAACAAAACAAATCATCTCACCAAAAAGTTGATTTTAACCTCATAAAGCTGACCACCTTTATTAATTTCAGGCCGCATGGGAAATATTTACACCTCTTCTACACAGAATCGACAATGGTGAACTCAAACCGCTTCCATACACTCCAGGCAGCAGAGGCCCAGCTGAAGCTGACGAGCTACTCGCCCAAGCTGGCTACGTACAAACTCATGGCTACATCTGGATCCCTCCAACCTTGTGAACACCACAACTGCCACCATTATCATATATGCGTAAGCTGTTGCACCAGCCATAGTTTCGGACACGAATACAACTGTCTAAAATAAGCCATTTGCTGTTTGATACCATTTTCACACACATTGCATTGCAATGGTTTGGATGTAAACTCTCCAGTCTTCACAGCTATACATTATACATGTTTTTGTCATTACACAAAAAAGTAATGATTTTAGGAGGGCATATATATTTTTTGTAGGACGTAAGAATACAATTTCAGTCGTTGATTTTAATAACCGTTAATTTCCAATCATGTGTATTTTTTGCAAATTTAACTATCTAATAAATTAAAAATTAATTTTAATTTCAACCATCGAAATAGTCAAATTAACGAATAAAATTATGTTTTTATACCTTACACAATATTCATATCTTTGTGAAGCCTAATTCATACAAAAAATTCACACTTATGTAAAATTTCACAAGTCTTGACTGTCGACTGTAAATTCATGTTTTGGTAAATATTCTCTTTCCACTCCTGTTTATGTAATTTCGAAAACTTACATTGCTTTTCAAACGTCGCCCAAAGCTGTTGACAACTTGACAGTCGCCGCCGCTCACTTCAAAACCCCCAAAGCTGTTGACATCTACGGTTGAAGGTAAAAAGGGTTGTTGGATTCGTATTTGTGAGTCTCTTTTTTCGGGAAATTGACTGCGAAAGTTCTTTCCTTTTTCAGATTTGAGAGTAAATGATACAAGCTTGTTGTTTCAAAATTCCTAGGGGTTTGTAAGTTCCGCAGTTTGTTGATTGATTGAATTTTAGGGTTTAGGGTCTAAGGCTGATTTTTGTGTGTGGTTTGTGTGGTAAGAAATTCAGGTTTGGTGGTGGGGAATTCTGTACTAAGTGTTTCGAGAAACTGTTTTGTAAGGAAGTTCAGTATGGAGCTGTCTCAGTCGAAAGAATCTAGAGGTGCATTGATTGTTTTGGAGGGGTTGGATAGGTGTGGCAAGACTTCGCAGTCGGGCAGACTATTTTCTAATCTAGATGGACTTGGGCATTCGGTCGAGTTGTGGAGGTTTCCGGATAGGAACACGGGAGTTGGTCAAATGATATCTTCGTATTTGACGAATGAGACTCAGTTGGATGACCGCACCATTCATCTTCTTTTCAGTGCTAACAGATGGGAGAAAAGGTTAGTTTATGTATGTATTGTTAAATTGCATCAAGGAATTACTTATTTGGTAGATTGAAGTAATGAGCTTTCCAATGCACAATTGCACAGATCGTTGATGGAGTCAAAGCTAAGGAGTGGAACTACCCTCATCGTGGATCGGTATTCATACTCAGGAGTGGCCTTTTCAACGGCCAAAGGACTGGATGCTGAATGGTGCAAGGTGAAATATCTGGCTGAGTATATCTTAGAGAAAGTGAACTTGGGTTCTTCCGAAGCCTAACAGTGAACACCAAATAAATATATGCAGGCACCAGAAAAAGGGTTGCTGGCTCCAGACTTGGTGCTGTACTTGGATATTCAACCAGAGGTAAATTATTGAGTTAATTTAATTTGTCCTATAGACTATGCATGTTTCATTTTTGCAGGGCTCAGAATATCATTCCTTCTTTCAATGTGTTTTCTTGTGTTTGTTTGTGCATCAATATTGTATATTGCCTTCAATGCACTATAGTGAACTTGTTTATTGTTGATTTTATTTCGTAATCATCATACTTGTGTTTCTGACTTTCTATTCTCCGCCATTTTATAGATTGTATTCGAGTCTCATTTTTATGGTGTTGTGAAGTTCAGAGTTAACACTCGAACTAGCTACCCAAGCTGGCTTCTTTTCTCTTTGTTTAATTGTCTTTATAATTAACATGTGTAAGGACTTTTTGTTTTTCCCGCAGACAGCTGCAGAAAGAGGTGGGTATGGAGGTGAAAGATATGAGCAACTTGAGTTCCAAAAGAAGGTTGCACAACAATATCAAACCATGAGGGATCCCTCATGGAAGGTGAGTTTTATTGAGTAGATGCTTTAAAATGGTACCCTTTTTCAGTACAGTTTTTTGTTTAATTATAATTTTAACGTGAGCTAGTATCTCAATTATATCAGCTTGTTTTATTTGGAAATGTCCACAAATTACAAACAGATGTTCATGGTTGTGTTCTGCAGATAATAGATGCTGACTTACCCATGGAAGACATTGAGAAGCAGTTGACTGCACTTGTTTTAGATACAGTGAAATTGTGTCAGAATGGAAATCCTCTATCTCAACTTTGGCCATGTTGATCAGCAAAAAGAGTCTATTTTCATTCCTCTGCTACAAATAACCTAATTAAATTGTAGTCCACTTTTTAGACAACTGAAATTTCCTTTCACTGCAGTGTCTGTAACTTATTGAGGTTTTTGCAGCCACTTACAATTGACAAATGAAAATTTGATTGCGTGGCTAGATACATGAATTCATCTATCAGCATCCAATCACATGGAATGATTTATTTCTGTCTCGAATTTGCTTTTCAAAGGAAAATAACTTCATGTTGGCTCCCTTGGAAAAATATATGGCAAAATTATTGTTCGTTCAACTTTGTAAATAGTGATATTCAGAGAAGATAGCCTCAGTTGACAACGTCCAAAACCAGCTTGCGAGACTTGAGGACTGACCACCTCATGCGACGGTAATATGCGGCTTGAAGTAATGCCAATGAAAGTACAAAGATCCACTTAAAACCCATCTGCAATTAATCAGGCATCAAAGTATTAGTATTGGTAATAGTTACTGCAATAATAAAAACTACAAGAATGTGTACCAGTTTCCTTTCTTCCATCTCAGGCTCAGCTGCCCATGACAGAAAAGAAACAACATCTTTTCCCATCTACGAAAAATGTCACAAAATTGTTGAGTAATTAGATTTCAAGAGACTGCGAGATGGAGTTTATGTTACCTAAAAGAATCAATGTTGAAGGGATATGCAAGAGTCTTACTTGTGCCTCTGTGGCAGGGGTGCCATCTTCATACTCCACAGCTCCGTCAATGAGCATTTTTGGCATTGCAATAGCCCCACCAGGGAAGTAGGGGTTGTAGTGCAATCCCTCTCGAATCTACATGAGAGTGAGTATTGTTAATATATTAAAACATACCATAAAAACCATCAAAATCAACAGTTTTTTCAAAATTGGCCTTCAAACAAACATTGATCACGAGGCAAAGAAACAATTGTAATTGACAATATCTATGCTACATTGAGACGAGCATATTATATTTTTTATTTAATCTCACCTGGTGAGTTATGAATTGTTTTGGCTAACTATAAAATGCGATCCAACTCATCTGTTAATATAAACTTCCACTAAACAAGATATAATTATGAAAGTTAAATTCATAACAAGGACACAGACTGTACCGACACACCAGCAGGGGGATCGCGGTAACCAGTGAGCAGTGCAAACACGTAATTCTGGCCATTATGACGAGCCTGTAATACTAAGTGTAAGGCACAGAGAAAACTTCGCAGTGAACACAATTATAAACTACATGAAAGTACATAGTACTTTGGTTATGAGACTTAGGTCAGGAGGATATGCACCGCCATTTGCAAATCTAGCCGCTTGCTCATTAGGATAGGGCTGAGGAAAACGGTCACTAAGTTTTCCAGGGCGGGTGAACATCTCGCCCTCATCGTTAGGACCATCAACGACCTCAATTTCAGCTGCCATAGCTTTTGTTTCCTCTTCAGTGTATGCAACACCAACCAAGTCACGATATGATACGAGCGACATTGAATGGCAAGAAGCGCATACTTGCTGGTAAACCTGGTGACCACGTCGAATCCTGATCATGAAAAAATCAACACAGTGAGGACTAACAGTTTCTAGAATATAAACAGATTAAATATGTTGCTAAGCTATAATTTGGCAAAAATCAACAGGTAGAATCATACGATGCATGATCATATGAGCTGAGAATGCCTTCGTGAGGCCATGGGTAACTAGGGCAAGCTAATCCGTGTTCAGCTTCATCAGAATATGCGAAGGTAGTGAAGCCCAAAAGGCCAGTCACACCTGCTCCAAATAATGCAAAGGCTCTGAAGGATTTAGC
Source organism: Sedum album (assembly GCA_006409495.1). Classification (NCBI taxonomy): domain Eukaryota; kingdom Viridiplantae; phylum Streptophyta; class Magnoliopsida; order Saxifragales; family Crassulaceae; genus Sedum; species Sedum album. The sequence goes on from QZGG01000252.1 coordinate 135,295, forward strand.
ACCAAAACCATCCTGATCATTTTTCAAAAGAAGGGAGGAGAGAGCTGGAGAAGGCTGCATGTTTGCACCAAGAAGTCAAAATCAAACATGACTGCAGCTGACTACTCAACTAGTTAGAATATACCTAAAATTGTAATATCCATTCCATGATATATGTCTATGTACTATGTAGAGCGAGACTAATCCATGAACACTAGTTATTGCAATTATGTCACTGATTACTATTGTTTCCAGCAACTATATAGCTGAATATGATGGATGGCCAGACAACATAGGAACAGCTACTTCTTTCACTTGCTACAATAAAAATGTTCTGCAGTCTTTAGAACAGATCATTACCACCAAGTACTTTTCAGAATATTGCGTGCATAAGGAAAACACCTAAGGATCAAGCAAAATTACGGAAGTACATAAAGATAATTTACCGCTGACTGCGTCTGAAGTTTCCTCCTCAACAAATGGTGGAAAAGTCTTCCTCCTGACATACTATTAACATCAAGGTTGCACAACACTCAGGAAAGTACTCAGCATATATGGACATAATATAATATACTATGCAGTACGTACGCTTTCAGTGACTGCACATTTAAGTGTTTTCTAAAATCTCAACGATTTCCGAAATTATAATTTACTTATATTATTTTAAATATTTATTTTAACCTCTATTGTGCATGAGATAAACTCAAGGACTCCTAAAGAGTCTTCAAACAAAGACCAAGCCATGATCTCTCACAGAACACAGTGAGATACTTCATAAACACAGAAATCTATTTTTATGATTGATTAAGATATTGAAATAGACTATGATGCTACTTCGTAAAAGGCTTAAACATATGACATTTACAACTGGACTGACTCCACCATTTTGAGGGTTTGTAATCCTATGTTACCTAATCAAATAAAAGACTCCCTAAACCATACAATACATTTTGATATATTAACATACGTGACAATGATAGAATGCAATCTTAACTCTTAAGATCCATTTTATCATTCGAAAAATGTACATCTACACCCATTCACCAATTCAGAAAATACAAAAACTAACCTAACCAAAACCACATCAACGCAACCTAATCACATCAAAATCCAAACTTTTCCACGCTCCGATCGATTTCCCAAAAAACCAAATCAAAATCGCGAACACCCAGCTCAAAAATTCAACGAACTAGAAAATCAGAAATGCAAAACCTTAAATCAACTCAACTCTCAGAAAAATCAAGATAAAAAACGAGATTAACACATACGAATCCAAATTAACAAAAAACCCAAGGATTCGGTTACACTGACCTTCTTCTAGTCGTCAACACGCGCCTCGAACTCTGAGAGACGATTTAGGATCCAAGCCAACAACACCAGCGAACCCCAATCAAGCTTCGCAGATTCCTCTTCCAGACCCAAAACACCGTCGTTTAAACATAAGTCAACGTTGACTGTCAGCCCCTTACAACGCAGTCGTTTCGGTTAATGAACCTATTGAGTATTGATGCGAAATAGTGGTAGGCCAGCGGTTAGTCAGGCCCAATAAGTGTTGGATTTGGAGAACAGCCCACCAGGCCCATTAAGAGTTCATAGAGGAGGTGAAGAAGCAGAGAGATCTGACGAGAGTTGAAGTGAAGCTTCTTGAAATTTTCAACAATGGCGAATTACCATTTTGTGTACAAAGACGTGGAAGGAGCGTCGACGCAGTGGGACGATATTCAACGGAAGCTTGGTAATCTACCACCAAAAGAGCCGGTTTTCAAGCCGCCGGCGTTCACTCCAGCGCCGGAATCCGTGACGAAAGATAAATCGTGGATTGATGAAAAGACGGAAGAGGAGTTAGAGGAGTTGGAGGATGATCTTGATCTTGATGATGATGATCGGTTCCTTGAGGAATACAGGTTTGAGAATTATGTGGATTTTTTGTGATCTGTGGATTGGTTTGTGAATTTGATTGATCAGTGTTTTAGGGTTTTGTTATTAGGAAGCAGAGATTGTCGGAGATGAAGGAAGCAGCGAAGGTGATGAAGTTTGGATCTGTAGTGCCGATTTCCGGATCGGATTTTATTAGAGAGGTTTCCCAAGCTCCACCTGATGTTTGGGTTGTCGTGCATCTGTATAGGGAGGGGTAAGATTGTGCTTTGTGTCCGTTGTCAGGTTATTATGGAATATTGTCAGAGCTCTGTGGCTCTGGTGCAAATAATGAATTAGTAGTCTAGTTGGGGACATGTGTGATATTCAGTTTTATGGAGAAATGAGATAGAATTCACATAAAAAGGTGGCCATGGGTCATTCAGATATGTCATTAGATGCCGATCATAATTTCCGTTGATATTGATCTTTACATTGATGAGCTAATAGGATCCCAGAGTGTGCAGTGCTTATGGAATCTTTGGAAGAGCTCGCTAAAAGATACCCAGCGACCAAATTTGTTAAAATTATTTCGACAGACTGCATACCAAATTATCCAGATCGAAATCTTCCAACAATTTTAGTTTACAATGCGGGAAATGTCAAAGCTAATTATGTTGGTATGCATAATTTCGGCAAGAGATGCACGCCTGAAGGTACATTCTTAATTGCCCTATTGATTTACTTTGTAGGTATGGTTTATGATGTTATTGGTGTCTGGTCCAGAAAACTGCAATGATCCATTTGTCTAATTTGTTTGTATCTTTTGTGAATAAGTGTATAATCTCCCACTTATTTATGTTCAGCTGTGGCGCTAGTTCTCTGCAATTCAGACCCTGTCCTTAACGATGGTCATAATGGTGGTGATGCATCGAGAAAAACTGTGATTGAAGGGGAACGGAAAAGGCTGATAGAAAGGATTGTGAAAACACACGAGGATAATGATGATGGTTCCGACAGTGATTAGGATAACATGGCTGCTTACTGTCTCATATCTGTACCCTTATCTTTATTATTGTTGGATTCAAGGAGCCAGTTGTGATTTAAAACTAATGCCTATCATGTATGGAACTTTCCTTCATTGTGCACTTGTATTGTGCGTGAATGATAGATGGTTTCACTTTGATCAATTTGATGCTGCAGATTTGAAATCATTTAGGAAGTACAACACTAAAAGTATCTCAAACGCTTTACACAGTATCTTCCATCCAGTAGCAACAAAGATTTAATGTTACAAAGTCACTATGCTGGTTAGGTATGTCAAGATCAACTCAACTGTATCCACAGAACTAAAAGAACTTTGTTCCCAGCAGGTACCTCAGGGATTACGCGCATGGAAGTCTTCTGCTTATGATAATGCACCCTACTAACTGATGACATGTTTGTTAGTCAGTGCATCCATCTGAGAAAAGTGATCCTTATGCATCAGGAGCATCTATCCTGCCCAAACTCCAATCATATCACACTGAGTTTTGCATCCTGAAGTTTGACTCTTTGCTACTTGCTTAAGCAGTGTCTTGGAGTTTGTTCTTGTCTACCTTCTTCTTCAAAGTTTTTTCAAACTCGGAATCCACTAGTGACAGTACTTGATTAAGAAGCAACTTCACCTCATATTCCTTCACTAGGGCAAACCGTGGCTAAATCCTCTCTTCCAAACTGTAACCAAACCAAAGTATTGGGGAAACTTGATCAGCTCAGATTTTGGGTAACCCATAGTAAGAAAGAAGTCCCACTTTGGTATCAAGTTAACAGTCAAACTGAAAGTGCATAATGCTCCATATCTGGATATCATGTCCCCTATATCAGCGATATCATAACCTTTCTTCAAAAAAATCAGTTATTGGTTTCAAATTAGCCTTTGTGTGATTTTGGCCCACTGTTTCTTATCTACCCCTAAATCCTCAAAGTATGCCATTGTAGGTATGAGATTCTCTGAGAGACTGATTCCACATAACTGAGGTCTCTTGTAAAGGATGCCCGGTATGTGTGATTTTGGTACCCCAAGATCAAGAACAAACTCAACCACCGGTTTGATTTTACCTTCAAGGTTATAGTAAGCAAAAGCTGGAAACCTTCGGGTTATTCCCTTGATTTTTTCAAGTTCCATTCCAAGATCAATAAGGTACACAATATGTGGAGGAAGCTTTCCAGCGGGGCCTGTTTCACTTACCCTAGCCATTGCCTTCAACTTCTTGGCATCTACTATAGAATTGGCAAGTGGAGTACTACAATTAATTTTTCTAAATCAGGTGCATTTGGAAAATTCTCTACTACATTTGTGAAAATATCCCCATGCTCCTCTAGTAGCGCTTCGAGATATGGAATTAGAGCATCTCGAATCTCAAGGGTTGTAAGCTCTCGTCCTGGAAAATAATAATGCATCAAGAATAATAATCTCAAGGGTACCATAATGATCAAATGCTGAAGCCGAACTTACAAGATATCGAGCTTTATGAACCGAGTGGAAGGTTAGAAACAAGGTGATCAATGAAAACATCAGACTTGTTGATAATTCTTGCAGCAACTGCATAGCTTAATCCTTGTCTCTTCAAAAACAAATTTAGAACAGCCTTTGCTTCTTCTTTCTCTGCTGCTATCAGTGTTGGAGACAACACTCGAGAGGGCTTGAACTACCGACCTCTGAGATCAGAGACCGAATGGCTGACCGCTACTCCTTATGCGAGTCGTGAGATTAACCGAAGGAAGTGAGACGTAGTTAGGTTGTATCGTGTGTAGAACAAAACGACAGCGTAAAGGGGACGTATGAGTCACGACGCCGTTGCATGAATCCTGAGATACTTTCGGTTAACTGGGCCTCGGTCTGGCCCAATATACAGCCAGCTGGCATCTACGCGACTCCAGCAAGGAGTCTTCCCGAAGTCAAACAAGTCCGATTCGAAATTAAGCAGCCGCTGCTCGGATCGCCGATAGGTAAACACTGTAGCATCGTCAACTGAAATCTGCACGAACTTGTTGTAACTTGTAATAAATCCGCTCTTGAAATTCCTTTTGAACTGAATCGGTTAATTTTTTGAAAACCTGATTTCATTAATCGATTGAAATTGTTTAATCCATTTCTAACGTGTCGCTGTAGACGTCTTCTGTACTTGTTTATTGAATTTAGAATGTGATTTTGTGTGCTCTTTGCTTTTGTTTATTCGTGCTTCGATTCTCGCGTTAGGGTTTTTATGTTGGGATTTGGATTTAGGGTTTTAAACGGTTATTGGGTGTTATGGATTGTGTTGTGCTTTTGGTTTGATCAGCTGCCAGCTTTCGTTTTAGAGTTTTTGTTTTTGATGCGTATTGAGAAGAGTGCTGGATTGGGATTTTTTGAGAATTGCGTGGTGGTCCCTTTTGAAGTGATGTGGAATTCTTTTTGTAGGGTGAAGTCTATGAATAACAACAATCCACCAAATCCCTTGTGGGGCTCCTCGTCATCAGCGCATGGAAATGCTAATACGATGGTGTCAGGGATGTCGGGGAGGCCGGCATTTGGACAATGGCAATCACAGTTTGGTAGCGGGTTACAAAATCAGAATTCTTTATCGCTGGCGCAAGCAGTTGCCCAAGCTCAAGTGGCTCATGCGCAAGCAAGGGCTCAAACTGCAGCGCAGTACCAGGCTCATTTGCAAGGTCAAGGTTTTGGCTTCAACATGCACCAGAGTTCGGGTTTAGGTGGATTTGGTGGAGGGCCCACCAATTTTTTGCCTGGGGGTGCAGATACGAGAAGGTTTCCCCAGAGGCCGCCGCTGCGACCTCAAGGCACTTCAGTTTATAATACTCTTCCTCAAATGAATAAAGAGGAACTTACTCCCGCAACTGGTAGAATGAAGCAGCAGAGTACAGAGAAGCAGACACATAAAAAGGTGGCTGCACTTCTACCCGAATCTGCATTGTACACACAACTTTTGGAATTTGAGAATCGTATCGATGCTGAATTGTTAAGCAAGAAGCATGACATTCAAGAGGCAATGAGAAATCCTCCATTAACCCAGAAGATTCTTCGAATCTATATTTTTAACACTTTTTCCAACCAAACACAACCAACTGCTGAGGATGCCGGTACTGGCCCCCCAACATGGACACTTAGGGTAACTGGTAGAATATTAGAAGATGGGGAGGATCCGAATCAGCCTGAGGCAGAGCAAAAACCAAAATCTTCTTACCCTAAATTTTCGTCGTTCTTCAAGAGAGTTACTATTAAATTAGACGAGCATCTTTATCCTGATGATAATACAATAGTCTGGGAGCAAGCTCGGGCAGTCGGAACTAATGATGGTTTTGAGGTAAAGAGAAAAGGGGACAAAGAATTTAATGCACGGATTAGATTTGAGATGAATTATGCTCCCAAAAAATTCATGCTCTCACCTGCTCTTTCCGCTCTTCTTGGCCTTGAGGTTGATACTCGTGCAAGAGTTGTGGCTGCAGTTTGGCACTATGTAAAAATAAAGAACTTACAAGATCGTAATGATCATACAATGTTCTTTTGTGATCTGCCTCTTCAGAAAGTATTTGGGCAGCAGAAAATGACATTTACCATGGTGTCCCAGAAAATATCGGCCCATTTATCCCCTCCATCACCCATAGATGTCGAGCACCGGGTTAAGCTATCAGGCAGCAATCCAGCTGTAAATGCTTGTTATGATGTGGTGGTTGATTTACCTTTTCCTATTCAAAAAGACTTGGAAGCTATTTTTGAGAAAACTGAGAAAACTGATGAGATTAAAGCATGTGACTCTGTGATAACTGATTCGCTGTTGAAGATTCACGAGCACCGTAAGAGGCGGGCATTTTTTCTTGGATTCAGCCAGTCCCCTGTGGAGTTCATTGATTCTTTCATCGAATCTCATAGCCGCGATCTCAATATTGTAGCCGGAGAATCTTCATCTAGTGCTGAGAAGAAGCATGTGTCAGAGTTCTACAATCAACCATGGTAATGCCTGTTCTATTTTATAAGAACTGTAGATTTGTGGCGACTATCCTCTTCCAGCATTTGTTGATTTGCCTTGTTTTATAGTCATCTAAGTGTTTAAACTGACTGCTCAACTTACCCGTGTTTTTTAGGGTGGAGGACGCTGTAATACGCTATATGAATCGGAAACCAGCTGCTGGAAAGGATGGTCGAAGACGGCAGTGAGTCCAAGTATCCAACATTACATTCACATTTTGCCTTCATGCTTTCAAGATGTTAGTTAGATAAACAAGTCTTCTTCAGCTCTGTATAGACAGTAATTGATATTCTGAATACCCAATATTTGGTAAACTTCTAGTCCATTATTTTTTCGCTTGTATTCTTCTCAGCACTAAGTAAATTTATACGGCGTCGTCTGTTAACACTCAAAGCTTAAACGTCGTCGTTGTCTGGCAACGCGCAAGCTCGAAACAGCGTCGTATAACCTCTGGCATTCTTCCCCAGTAAGTTCCAACTCTTCAAAATCGACGTCCATCTAAGCGACGGAATTTGCAACGGCGTTGTAGAAGTGCCGCTTGTCCGGCAGCTTCAGCGACTAACGGCTTCAACAACAACTCCATAATTTAACCTCTTGATCCTCCCGCGTCTTGTGGAAGTCTCTGGGATGAATAGTTTCAATGACAACAAAGAGAAGCCCTAAGCGGCTCAAATACGCTTCAGTAAGGTTAAATTATTTTTCTTTTTCTAGGTTTTGAGTGTCTATTTTGAATGTGATTAGGTATTAGGGTTTATCGGATAGTGGTTTGATGTTTAGGGTTAATGTAGTTTATACCATTTACAGTAAAATCAGGGTGTATTTTACTCAAATTTTCAGTAGTTGGCTTAACTTATGGTAATGTGTAAATGGTGATTGCAGGAACTTGGATCCTGTTCTTAATATCATGAGACGAGAGGTGTGGGCGTTGGTGCTAGGGAGTATTGAGTACACAAGATATAAGAAAGTAAATGTTGCGGACTTACGGTAAGGCTACTAATTGTAGTATTGGTACCTATTTGTATGTTTTCAATACTTAAAATGGTTACTCCATCCCAGTTCGTATTTCAATCTTGTATCGTAAGCTTAACATAATTTATCACCAAGAAGAGGCTTTTGATATGGACAAATCAATCTCCATCTCAGATGGAACATGTTGCCTCTGCGGCTTTGCCATATCACACCTAGATACCATAAGAATTCATATTTAACCAACCTCTGGCTTAAAACATACAGGATTTACACTGTTCGGCCGAAATTATAATTTAGCTATCTATCTGGATGGGGTACGAGAACCAGTGTACCAGTGTATCTCCAGGCTGGGCCAAAGTGAGCAGCTTAGGAGACATTGACACATTTAAGAGTCGCCAAGGCTTATGTGTGTGATCTCCCATAGAGGGTTGAGTACACAACCTTAGTCCGGCGGACAAGTAGCAGGCTGAGCATCATTGCAATGACACAGAGGCCGGACATGATTAAGGAAGTTAAGTAGAAACATATCGTACCCTCACATTTTAGGGACTCATCTGAGCCAAACATGGGTAGGATGAAGGAACTGATGGAAGAGTTGGGTCCGGGATGATTGCGTTGTTTTGCAGCTTCGTGGTCGTATATGGAGCTAGCAATGAGGCCATTGAAGACAAGTGAACCTGCAGGGTTGGCGAGCGTGAGGAAGTTGTATAAAGCTCCAAATTTCTTTAGGCCAAATAGTTCGGATGCTGTAGCTGGAATTATAGCCCAATGAGCACCATAGCCTAGGCCGATTAAAAGTGTGCCTATGTACATTGCACCAGGCCATCCAAAAGCGAAGAAGATGTGGCCAAATGCCATTACCCCTTGAGCCCCGGCGATGGCTATTGGTCTTGGGTAAGCGTGTTCTCTGCTCACAAAGAATACCAGATATGAACCAGAAACCAGGCAAATAGTTCGTTACACGTTAGGTATTTGTTTAATTACTGCAGTTCGAAGAGAGAATTCTCCAACAATGATTAAATTTGAAGACGTGGAAACTAATACCTGACAATTATTTCAGAGAAGAAGCCTCCACCGACACGGCCAAGAAAGTTCCAAATGCTGATCATGGAAACAAAAACATGAGGATTGTCATACCCCAAGGACTGGCTCATTTGTCCGAGATTATCAATCACGGTCAAGCCAGATCCAGATCCCAATAAGAGTGAGAAAAATATGAGCCAGAAGTCAGCCTTCATCAAAGCTTGAGTCAGTGTGAAATCCTCTCCTCTCCGCGGTCCACTTGGCCTCTTGATCCTCACTGCACCTTCAGCTGCAGCGTGGAAAAGCTGAGTTTGCAAGTGAGCGATTCGCTTTTGCCTCTCGGATGCTGGAAGCAAGTCCACATCCTTAGGCTTCTCTTCCTCGACCTCACTAAGAATAACCTCATTCGCATCCTGATCAGATTTCCGCGCCCCTGGCTTTGCAGATCCAGTCAGAAGTGCTTCTTGCGCAGGAGTCCTTGCCTCATGGAAAAAAGTGAGTGATATTGGTATTACAATTGGAATTATAATCAGCACGAATAAAATGATTGTGAATACTGTAACGTAAATCTGGTTCAAATCAACCAGGTCTTCTAGAAGCAAGACAGTCATCAAATACGCCGCTAAGAGGAGGCACACACTGTAAATAAACGTAAAGCTCGTGCTATCTGAGGGTCTAGCTTGTCTATGTCCTGCCACAGGTCTGATTATGAACATCAAAGCGATGATAATCATCGATGGCCCGATTGCAACCATGAAGATCAAAGATGCATGATCTGGAGAATGGATCATGGCATACACTTGGGTAATTATAGCACCGCCTAGCCCTGCAAACCCTTTAAGTATACCCACCACCGGTCCTCGACTTTTGGGGAAATTCTGAACGCACGACACTAAGGCCACTGTGTTAAAGTATGTCTCCCCATTTGTTGCAACGAATATGAGGAGGCACATCTGCAAGCAGGCATCTGTAAGTAAGCTGTAAGCAGCTAGCAGTACGGAAATAACAAGTATCAAAGAAGACAGGTCGTGAATTTGATAGAAACTGATACATAGGAATTGAATCCAGGCTGCAACTGTTTAGCAGATAAGCAGTAAAACCGGCAACAAAAACAGCAGAAGCTAAAAATGAAGTTGTCAAGTGAATCTTAATACTTACAGCCCAAAGAGGAATCACAGGAGTCCTGCCAGTAACAATGAGCCAAAGCCAACCGAACCCAACAAAATTCTGCACAACCCCGACAAGCAGCGCACCCCAAAACGGTAGAATCTCACTCAAACTCCCAGCTAAGAACCCAACACTGTCACCCAAGTCCTTGGCCACACCAAGTCTTGCAATCTGCCGCTGGTTGTAGTTCAAATTGGTCTTGATTACTGGTGACATGCTCCCGAACAAATACCCAAGTCCAGCGCATGACTGAATCCACATTGCTGCCACAAACACTAGCCATCTGTTATTGATGAAAGCTGCAAAATCATTCCTCAGCCGAGACATTGTGGCTGGTTGTGAGAGTGTCCTGGTTGTGATTTTCTGATTTCTTGAATATGAGGATGGATTTTAAGTTGCAAAATTTTGAGGCTCTCGCTATCCGAAATTTGTCCTTGTCTAGATTTTTTCATTACAATAATTTCATCCGGATATTTTTTGGAGGTAAATTTGAAAAATAAACAGCTATGATGTTCTGAAAATCTACCAAAGGCTGCCTCCAGTAGCTTGAACCTCAAGATTTTGATTGCAGAGCATTACTCCTAATTTTCGACAATACGGACATCATCGAGACGATTAATTACTCTAAATTCCATGGATTTTATTTGTGAATTCTGTTGTACAATACAGCTAGTTTGAAGGTTACCCAAGAAGTGATAAATTTGCACAGGTTAAGTGGAGATTGGAGCGTTGGTGATGGGCCATGATAAGATGATAGAAAAATGGTGATAAGTATTATCTATAGGAAGCAATTGATGACAAGTTGTTGGCTCATAGATAAACACATTTCTCACTCATTCTTATGAATCTTATCCGACACATAAGCACAAAAATGTAAGGCTCATATTCTAATGAGTGACTATTACACACCATTATAGTCATATACATTATGGAAGAGATTAACTGAAGGGAGCTAGCAACAAAATGTTTGGTTCAATCATTTCATATGTTTTTCTCTCAAGCGGAGAGTGATGTATGGGGTCATTTGATATTGGTATATTTGTCCAAGAACATGTGTCCTTTGACTAGTACAAAAGACAACTCTGTGAATTGAAACAGTCCTTGATTTTTATCTTAGCAAGTGTTTTTTGTATTTGTTTTGTCGTAGTGTCATTGGTTGGAGAAAATGAGCTTCTGGATCAGCTTTGTTAGGAACCGGCCTGTCCAACACAGTTATTTGCTGTGAGTATCAAAATAACATCTTTTAAACGTAATATAATTCTACATAATTTTATCTGATGAGCACTGCATCTAGTCCGACATTCAAACAAGATATTTAGTAAATCTAATTCAGAATCAACAATAAGTAAACAAAATGTATAAATGAAAGAAGGGATGGGATAAAAACTTCGAATTCACAATAAACCACTGCATCAGCCATCAATGTCAAGGACTAGATGAAATTTTAACAAGAAATTTACAGTGACTGAGGAACATGTAACAATGAGCAAATCTGAAGTTAGCGTGTCTCTTAAGGCTTCTTTTTCCCATCGAACAGCTCTTCCACGCATGTCTCAATATCCTCAGGCTGATACTTAACATACTTCTCTGTCTGCCTCCCCGGCGTAAAATACTGATTAAACCTTCCTAAAAAACCTCTATAAGCTGGAATCACCACTGCTGATATCGATACTCGCAGCTCCGACTGCAACTGCTCGTCACTCACAATCCACGTGCTTTGCGTTTTATGAATCTCATCGAATAGTGTGTTGAAATTCTTAAACCTTTCTTTCAGCACTGGCTTAGGTACCTTGCCGTTCACATTAAGTCCTTCCTGTGTTAAACATTGTAAAAGCTTCCCCCAGGTCTCGCGTTGGTAGTTTTTGTGGTATGATCGGAGGTCGGAAGAGCGTTTTCTGCACCAAGAGTCGCCCATGAGTTCGTTGACATCTGATCGGATTCGTTGAAGAATGTACCGACCATTGTTCATCAGGAAAATGTAGCTTAAGGAAATGTCTTTGTACAGCTTGGATTTTGACTCGATGTAGGAATCCAGTAGGTCCATGACTTTTACGAGCTGTATGATGAAAGGTGATTCTCGAGCTTTCTCCGCATCTATGTGGTCAGGAATTTTGTAGTCTGGTGCGGAGGTTGAATCAGCTCGCTCCACCTTTTGATGGTCTCTGAATACTTGTTCCAATGTGTTTTTATACTCGCAGGCGTATTTCAAGTAGTTGATGGTGTAGCGAGTAAGCGGATGGACTGCACCTCCTGGTACAGGAGTTCGGTTGGTATCTGATTTGATGGAGTTTTCTAGCTCACAAAAGATAGACACTGCTGCCTCACCCAGGCGACTCTTGGCTGATAAGGCCTCGGATTTGATCTCATTTACAAACTGTTCCGGAAAAAACTCATCCAAGGTTGGGACAATATCTCTAATTGTCTCATACATGTCCAAGACCTTAAAAAGTTTCTCCGCTGACCGTTTTGTCATTGCTACAGCCTCTGCGAAGTTCAACAGCTGCATGATGACAGGCTTAATAAGAAGGAATGAGAGTGAATCTGAAAAGTGCAGCTGATCAGTGAAGATGGAGGTAGCAAGCTTCCGCTCGCCAAGGAAGTTAACTTTTCCGCATTGCTTGAATGTTGTGACCCAAGTGCCAATCTCTCGTCCTAAAGTCTCCCAGTTCATTTTCAGTACCTCGTCAATGCTGCTCTTCTCAAATCCCAGCTTCTTGATAAGGCTCCCTTCAAATATATTCCGCCTCATCATGAAATATACCTGACAGCATTCAGTGTCGTATCCTGCTGAAATCATAGCCTGTCCAAGCTTGCTAAGATCAGATATCTGCTCGGTTGAGTACCCAGGGAATTCAAGCTCATCATTTACGGACTGACCCTCATTCGCTGCCCCATCTGTTGATTCCTGCTTCGGTTCAGGTGTAGTGATATCTTCTAGAATGGACTTGAACTCATCTTCAACAAACAGCATTGCTTTGTGTAATACATTGCTCACCCGGTTAAACGAAACAGCATACTCGGGCTCTGATCTACTAAAGTGGCTAAGTGCATTAACTAGGTTATACAAACGAGCCACATTGTCGAAAAAAGGTGGCTCAGCCCCTTCAACTTCACGCCATTTTGCAGTCCCCTCGCTGAACTCATAGTTAACTATCTTGGCCTCAACCAAGCTGACAAAGTTGTCAACAAAATCTGGAACTTCTAACGCCTGTTTCACATGTTCTACAACCTCATCTGCTCCTTCTTTGCTCTCTCGTTGATCATCGTCATTGCCTTCTTGTTTATCATCTTTCTCAGACGGAACATCTTGGTCAGCTGGTTTATCATCATCGTCATCATTAGACATTGTGACATTCACATTCATATCCTCATCCTTCTCTTCTTCTTTCTCATCATTTTTCGCCCTCTCATTCTCCACATCGTTCCTCCTCCGCGCTCCCTCCTCTTCCTGTTCCCTCTCCATCTCAATCCTCATATCCCCAAGCTTAACCACAAACTCATCAATCTCCCCCGCCAGCGAGGCCAAACTAGAATGCACAATCTCCGAAGGCGGCTCTTCGTCCTTCTTCTCATCACCATCATCGTGATCAGACCCATCTTTCTTCTCATCATCCCGATCATCCCCATCACATTTTCCCTCCTTCCTCTCATTCTCATCATCAAATTCTCTCTTAGCCTCAACCCCATCATCTCCAACACCATCCCCAGCATTGTCAACCTTCTCGTCCTGATCGGATTTCTCCATCGTTGACATCCTTAAACAAGCCCAATCCCTCTAGTTCAAACCTCAGACATTCACAATGCCATTGAACATGTCTTTGGTTTGTATAGCTCAGAGCAAATGTAGGAGGAGATGGCAAAGACGTGAATAGAATTAGCTCAGAGTGAGTTTCGTTGACCGTTGACTTCCCTTCAGAACAACACTCTGTCGTTTCATTCATCTCCTCACGTCGTTTTGATGGAATAGATTTTCGCTTAATGAATTGAAAATAATAAAATTGACGGATATCCGATCGCATCACGTACCGATCAAGACGATGTCGTTTATATCATTGTCTATTCTGGTCGGCGCGTGCTTGATCGTTCTCAACAGAACGGCTTCCGGATCGATCGCGCTTTTTCCCAAAATACCGTCGTCCAATTCTTCCACGACTTCTCGTAAACCCTAATTGCAAAAGCCATTGAATCGTCCATAGCGAGTCGTTCGATTGACTTGCAGTTTGCACTTTGTACACGGAAGATCAATCGAGCCGAACCGAACCGAACCAGGCCCAACGAACCGAGCTGAATGGTTCAATTGTTCATAGTATGTTAGACTCGCACACACAGTAACACCAACCAACCAATCCCCTCCGTTATCAATTTCAAAAACCAAACCCTAATCAAAAACCAGTAGAGAGAGAAACAATCCAAAAACCGAAGACAAAATTCATCTCCATGACGACATCGCATACCTCAGAATCGTCGACTAAATGCAAACTAATTTCAGTTTTCACATGGCAGATGAGAGTTAGATAGACGACGTTGAAGGCGACATTGAAGTCCGTAAAACACAACACAACACTTGGCGCTCCCATGGCTTACCGATGTCACAACTCGTCGCTTCTCCAATGGCCAGTTTTCAGGTAATGATTTAAACCTTAGTCGTTCACTCTCTCAGCTAAAAATTGAATTTATGAAATTTGAAGAGTTTACGCAAACGGACAATTTCCTGGAAATGTGGTGGAGTGAATGCTCTGATGCGTGATTCGTCATTCTCTGTTTGATTTGTTTTATTTTAATTTATGTCACTACTGAGTGTTAATTAAGACTTCACAGCTTTGATGCTAAATTTAGGAATTCTGTTAAGGACTTGCAATTTAATTGAATTTAATTTACTGAGTGAGTTGTTGTTTTTTGGTGAAGTCATTGTTGTTGTTTTTGTTTGAGTAGTGGTGTATTGACCAATGTGAGTATTTATATACAGTTTCCAGTTAGGGAATTTGCTAGGCTTTTTGGGGTTGGTGTTTTGAAGTAAGAGAGGAAGTTGATAGGAGGGTATGGAGGGTGGGATTGGGAATGGAAATGTGGCCAAGGGGGAGAAGGGGAATGGGAGTGATGGGGTGGGGGTGGCTTGTGATTTGGGCTGCTTTGAGGTGTGGATCAGCTGTGACTAGGAAAAGGACTGATAGGGGAGTCAGTAGGAGAAAGATGAGATCTTTTCCTGCTACTGTTTCTGCTCCCGCTACTGCTTGTTCTTCGTCCTCTAGCCTTGGTTTCTCTAGCCTGACTGTTGCTTCTGGCCAGCACATGGTTGCAGACCCAGTTGTTGCTGTTGCTGCTCCTCCACCTCCACCCTCTAGTCAGATGCCTCCTGCCTTCCGTCTCACTCCTGTCTATGTGAGATATCATTTACTGCTTTACTGATTTCCTTATTTTGTGTCTCCTTTTTGGTGTATATTCTCTTTGCCTGTTTTGGAAACTTTCTAACCCATTTGATTATGGATTCTATTCCTTGATTTCTTTTGAGATTTCGGCATCTGGTAACCTAGCTTTTTATGAATCTACTAAGCATAGCAATGTATTTCTTGTTTGTAATGTTTGTCACTGTTCTGTCTGACTCTCCTACATCCTGTCTTTCTAAAGTCACCCATCCATTTTGTAGTTGTAAACAGCTTAGATGAGTTTCCTGATCTGATACCCATTGCGCATTCACTGGCTACTTGACCATGACCTTCTAACTCTCAGATTTTCAAACCTCTTTAGTGTTCTTCCTCAGAGTTTGACCAAATTGACTTCAATGCAGGGTTTTTTGTTCAGGTCCATATGAGCTTCATTTGAAAGTGTGTCTAGGTCTCATCTAGCCGTCTGTTCTGGTTTTTCTATGCGTACTGAAAATAAAATTGTTGATTAACCCAACCTTAACGTCCAACGGTTTTCAAACGAACATTTTTGTTACAAAGTACTATATCCGGTAACTGTATAATTTTTCGTTATCAGATTCCCGAGCTTAGTCTCCCGTGCGCTATGTTGGTTTTGTAGATTGTTGAATCTTTCTGTCTTGTTAGAAGGTCTTTTGTTAACTTTGAACATTTTTGAGTTTTTGTCAAACTTACAAAACTCTTAGTCTTCTATTAGTAGTTATATGAATATATGTGAACATAATTCGTATCCCCACAATTCTTTCTGGTGACAATCCCTCTTAATGAAACTAGCAATTGTCTTTACACAGTTATCAGTTTAAATTCACGAAGTTAAGCTTCTTTAAGCATTGTCATCCTGCATAAATGGAGATCATAGACAAGCAGTGCGATCATTTAGTTTCAATAAAAACAATAAGTCTGTGGTAGTTCTTTTTTAGAATGACATCCGCCCCTTAAGTGATGTATTTAATTGCAGTAGCATTTTATACAGTTTCTAACATTCTACTATAAAGTTCTTATCTTTTTAGATCTTTCTCTTTGAAGTAATGATATATGCCTATATACATATGTGTTACAAACACTATTTTAGTTCTTCTGATTCTAGTCACCTTCCCTGCATCTACCTCAATGGACCAGACATGGAGAGTCCTGGCAGGGATTTTTGATTCAGAATCTTCCATGGATGCATGTGGCATCAGAATGAACCTATGTTTTGATGACCAGTTTGCTGTTTACGTGGTTTGCATGACTTTAACTGTTGACGTTCATGCACATGCGTTGCAATAGCCTGTTGTAGTGACCCATTTAGCGTTCATGTTTTAAGAGTGTTGTTACTTTTGCAGGATGTTGATCGCACAAAATTGAGATTTCTTTTCCAGAAGATACTTAAAAATAGTGATGTCAACTACCTGAAGAGAATAATAATACCGAAGGTTGATTACTACCTATCTTATCTGGATATTTTGTTTTTGATTTGAAATTTTTATAGCTTATGAATCATGTTGCAATTGGATTATAATGCGTTGAATCTGTGATCTTGAATACTGCATTCTACTAATTGTCGATCTGAAAAATAAATTTTTGTATTCAGAAAGCTGCTGAGGAACACCTCCCTGCCCTTCATACCAGAGCGATTCAACTTACTGTCAATGATGTGGATGGGCATCATAAGTGGACATTTAAGTACAGGTTCAGTTCTACATATTTCTTCCACACAGTCACATTGATATGCAGGTGTAAACATTATTAGTTCAGTACAAATGCATTTATATATATTTGAGTGTGTCTTGCTGTTTTGTAATTTATTGTTAGCAAAATCCCAAACTTTAAGAAGCCTAAGATGATAAGACATCAGCTTGCTTCTTTTGCAGGTTTTGGCCCAACAATGCTAGCCGTATGTATGTCTTAGAAAATGCTGGTATAGTTTACTCTCTAATCCTCTATTTGTTATCTTTTATCTGGATATTATAATTTTTCATATGCTTTAGAACATCGATCACCTCCATCCTTCATAAAGCCCTTGGTTTACATTCATGAGATTTCCCATCTTGCCTTTTCTCCATTCATTAATTCACTAATGCGAGTGAGTTTACTCTATGCAGGTGAATTTGTGGCTGCTCATGATTTGCGAGCAGGAGACTCCTTTATCATGTATATTGATATCGAAACCCAGAACCTTGTGAGAAACTTTTACATCTTTCTCGTTTTTATTTCTTCATAAAAATTCTCCATTGGATATGGTAGGAGCTTTATTAACTAAACTCAGACTATCTAGCATTCAGCTCCATCTCACCTATTTCCATCCTTTAAAAATTCAGGTCATTGAAGCTAAGAAGAAGTCAGAGGCTCCCAAGCCCTCTGCGGAGCCTGAGATTAAATCTGAAACAATAATATCACAGATTGACATTTTTCCTAAGGCCCCTCTGGATGATACCACCGACCAGTTCTTTTATGATACATCATCTTTTTGCAACGAATCACCCCTTGATTTCCTTGGTGGGTCATCATATCACCGGTACCCTTGCTCGTCGCAAAATGACTTTGTTGACAACATCTCATTCGATGATTTCCATTTCTGAACATCATCCTTAGGTGAAAAAACTGTATTGAATGAATGATGGTGCATTCTCATTGCTCATATCTGGTCTGGCTGGCAATTATCATGCTTTGTTTAGAGTGAATGGCAAAACACTGTGAAACTGAAACATGGTTTTGTGTTTTAGCATTGTTAACTTCGTTTCTATTGTTGTAACTTCTTGAATCTTTATACATACTCTCTGATTAGTTACAATATAATATGCCATTGCAATGTTTCTCTTTTTCTTTCTGTTACATCTATCTAGGGTTTGAAGCAGCATGAGCAACTGAAAGGTTCAACGCAAACATTTGCATCAAAACTGAAACAAGCATTGTCTTGCCTTTCTGGATTGAGATCTGATGCATCGAACAAAGTTAATGGGATCAGTTTTAGTAAAACAGCTTCGTTTTGATATATTTCAGATCAAAACTAAATCATTTTTATAAATAAATTTTAAATTTTAAATATATGCTGCATTTGCCTTTTTGGCTCACAAGTTTGCTACCCACATTAATAGTTTAACCATGTTGCAGTTACCGAAACTATGTGGGTTCTGCGCAAAAATCACCTCCATGCACTCCTTTATCTCAATCCCAAAGCCCCTTGAGCTCTCCATCAAAGCTGTTTGGTTAGCAGTTGTCTTCGGTCCAAACAGCCTCTAATTTCTTTATTCAGAAATTGAACCGAACATTGACCGGGTTGATATAAATATATAAAAATCAATTTTCGCCGTCTGTGGGAATCGAACCCACGACCACACGGTTAAAAGCCGTGCGCTCTACCAGCTGAGCTAAGACGGCAAGTTGCTCCTTGATCTACGTAATAACATATTATATATAAAATCCTGGAAACGTCTCGGTTCAATTGAACAAAACCGCTAAACGGTTCAACACAAACCAGTTTCCAATACTCGAAAAAAACCAGTTTCAGTAAATTCGCTCGCTTCGCCTTCGTCTTCGAATTCCTTAAAATCTTTTTCATCAATTTTCTCTCGCTCATCCTCATCCCCAAAAAACCATCTCCAATAGATAACATCTCTCTCTCCTCGCCGCTTCATCCAACCACGCGTTAATCCGTCTCCTCGCGATTCTTAATCCACCGACGTCACGCAGTCTCTTACATTATTGTCGACCGCTTTTGCTTCAATCGGAGGTTAGAATCCAGTCGCAATTATTCTGTGTTCAATTAGGGCTTCGTTTATTGCATTGGCAGCACTTTACGATTTTTCCTTTTTAGGTTTTTTCTAAAATTATTGTTGTTTTGATTGTTAAATTGTGTGTCGGTGGCGTGCTGGCATGTGATTTTGCTTATTGCAGTAATGAATAGGTTACGTTTGATGGATTTGTTGTTAACTAATTTCTTTGCTACCAGCTGTATTTCGTAGTCTCTAGTTTTGAGGACATATTATGTGATATATTCTTTGCATGTGTAGATAAAATTTTCATTAGGAACTTCAATCGAGCAAGCTTAGTGTTTCGTGCTAATGGCAGCTGATCAGCGAAAAAAGAGGCCAAGTAATAGTCTTGCTGGTTACAGTTCTCGTGAACTGCATAGAACGAAAAAGAAGAGTTTAGCGTCATTGCAGTTTGGCTCACCGATGAAACCTCATATATCTTTGGAGTTGGATAGCAGTCGAATGCAAGTTGTTGCAAAACAGGAGCAGATTGGGTTGTCTAGGAAAGACATGAGGCCCTATTCTAATTGTGTTTCCTACCGTAATAATACTTTGGCAGATGTTATTACACTACCCAAAGAAATATTTTCCCTTGAAAAGTTGGAAAGTGTATTTTCCTATGAGGTAGGTGTGACCCATAGTTTTCAGTATCAAAAAGATGAGCCTTTTTCCCTTTTTAATCTGAAATCGCTGTCACATTGTAATACATAGGTTTGGAGAGAACTTATATCCGAAGATGAAAGGGTCATTCTTTCGCAGTTCCTTCCTAAAGGAGTTGACACTGAAGAAGTAGTAAAGTCATTATTCGAAGGGAGTAATTTCTTTTTCGGGAATCCTGTTCTCAAATGGTAGTTTCTAGATTTATGAGGTTAACATTATTCTTGGTGTAACTCTCTGTTGATGATGATATGTCACTTGATGCAGGAATAATATGCTTGCTTCTGGCAATCTTCATCCAGATGCGATCATCAAACGAGATTATAGTTTGCTTGCCAGTAAGAACGAATACTGCTTAAAGTTGCAGGATTATCACAATGGGTATGCTGAATTTAAATTTTCATTAGTTTCTTATAAGATAACATGCATTCGGGTATCACATCGTTATGTCTGGACAATGTTATCATCCAGTATGCTCAGAAATTTACTTCAGCTGAAGGAGATGTGGGAGGGGTGCCAAGATCCAGTAGAGTTTGTGCCAAATTTATGTCGGTTAGTTATCTTCTCAGTAGTATCTATGGAAGGGAGGCCATTTACTTATTTAATAGCTATCATATCTCACGTATAGCACACTTTCAACACCTACTACACTGATAGTCTGAACTGAATATTAAGCATCAGTTACTCTGGATTGAACATATCAGCATTCCTCTTAGTAGCAGTTGCATTGTTCAAATTTTGGCAGGACAACCAATCCCACTGTCAATAATACTTTTGCAAGCACTGATGAGTACAAACTACAGAAATCTGATCGCAATTTCGGAGACTCTTCTGAATCTTTATCAACTATGGAGTTTGATCAGGCGTGCAGTAGTGATGATCATGCAGTCATATTTGCGAGTGGAGAATGCAAAAAAAGGTGAGCTTTGTGTGAAGTTTTCTTGTTGTTTGGTCAAGGACAGTTTATCTTTTCTTTTTGACATTTGAAACCTTCGGATTCTTTTTTCCTGAAGTTGGTTGCTCTTTGGTGCCGTGTCCAGGAGAGTTCTTAAACAGGATAACACCAGTATTCCTTTGCTAACTAGTGGCGAAAACAAAAATGAAGCTGTGAGACACAAAAAAGGCAAAAGTATCAGAACCTGCAACATTCTCGATGACGGTGGAAAATATATGTCTTGTGTCAGGGTTAGTGTCTTATGTCTTTCTCAGTTAAGAGCTGTTTGAGATATTTTTGTGGCGTAGAGTAAGCCTTCGGTGGTTATACTATAGCCACATTTTTTAAACTTCTAACATTTAGAAAATATTTGAGTTTCTTTACATTTAGAAAATATCTTCTTTCTGACATTTAATATGTCGTAACTGTCCTTGTTTTTTCTCAACTTGGCTTCCATTTTCTTTGATGTCAGATCTCCAAAAAGAAATTGGAAATTCTCAAGAGCATGAAACAGCCTGGGAAAGGCATTCAATCAAAATCTGTGAAGCACTTGTTAGGAAACCTTTCAAGTTATTGTGTACAGCCAGTTGCAATGTTTGAAGAGGAGGAGCAAAGGAAGCTGCATGAGCAATGGTGAGTGCTATTTCTAGTTGGTTCAATATTATGAACTGACCCCCTTTCACCCCTTCACGGCTTCACCCTTTCACATTTAAACTAAGATCCATTCCAGGTTATTAGCAGTAAATGCAGTGGCTCAGGCATCTGCAGAACGGAGATTGAGACAAACCCATAAAGAACAGATCGCTCGATTGTTGCACCAAGAGGCAAAAGAGAAAGTGAAACATGTTTTGCAGGTGAGTTAATTTTTTCTTCATCATGAACCACACCCTCTTCTTCTCACTGCTTGAGGTTTTTTGTTTGTTGCTGCCCATTCAGTGTTAGGTTGACAGCCATAGCAAGTTTTGTTTCCCTAATGTCATGTGTTTCTGAAATTGTTCTGGTTTTCAATTACCTGTCTTAGAATGAGGAGTCTACTGGCTGCAAACTAACAGATGTGAAGGGGTGTGATCGAACAGACCCACCATCGACCATGGATGATTATACCATTGCTGCACCTGTATTAGCAGATGCCCATGATACGCTGCACCAGAGTATAGTTGATGGTTGTTTCGTAAGCAATGATATGGGTTCAGTAGAGAATGATGGTTCCCAAACAACAAATCTTACCCCAAGCAGTCATGAAGACAGCATGTTAGATATGGTATCAGAGATTGATGTTCACTCAAATGGAATACACGCCTCTTATGTGCATGGGCCACCAGAGTTTTCATGCACTTCAAACCCTTCATTTGGTACTCCTAGCATTAATACACATTCGGGCGCTGGAGGCCTTTGGCCGGCAGCAAAGCTATCTCTTCCACCTCATCAGGCAACTTTAGCAAGTGGATACTCATATGCTGCTAACAAAGTGCCCTGTCGAGACCTACAACCAAACATGGATCAACTTCCGCAGTTTCGTAGCTCGGAAACTGAACTGTCTGAGAATGGTACTGAACTGCGTAGGCCATACAGTGTGACCAATCACCAAGCCTTTTCCGCTTATCAAATGAAGACAGAGCGGAATGTTTATGCAGCCCATTTTCAATAGCCCAGAGCTTTCATCGTCTAAGCCGCATCAGAAGCAAGTGACTCATCATTTCCAACAAGCACATAATACTTTGACGGGGAACCCTAGGTTACCCGTCCAATACCCGGAGTTGCTGCATCAGGCTCATTCCTTGGAGACTGGACTAAAAACAGATGAGCAGTACTACATGAACCAGCACTTGTCAAATAATATGCATGATCTCTCTAGGGGCAGCGATACTGGCTCTTCATTTCCTTTGCAAGGTCTGCCATCTTTTCATATGCAAGACTGGCATGCCAATTTAGATTGTATGACGATGCCTCTCCGAACCCAGTCACATGCTGTGGATTTTTCTACTCTGAATTGGTACTCACCTGTTCAACAACTTCAGGGTGGGTGGTCTAATCCACAAAATGAAGTTTCTATTCCAAGTCGGCATTAGAAATGAAACTAACAACAATGATGAAAGTCTCTTCAGTGTTTTATCACAGTGCAAGGAGTTGCAGTCATCCACTTATGATCATCAAATGAATGGTATTAGTCAAGATATGGCACTTGGAGCCTTTGGAGTTGCCGGAGGGAATACTTCTAGAAATAATAATGTTAATCCTCAGAAAGCACATCCACTAGAATTCTTCAGAGTGGCAGATGTAGCTCCTTTGCCACCCAACAATCTGGGCTGGGTAAACATCCCACAGCAGACCTCAAGTCTACCTGATCCTTTGGGCAAACCATTCTAAGGTCTTGGAACCAATAGAACCCCCCACAAATTCTCAATCAGGGTTAAATGTTGCAGTGGCATTTTCTTCCTTGGGAGAAGTATGATTTTTGCGTAGCTGCATTTTGGAGGTAAAGACTGAGAAGTTGTACATATTTATACAGGGCTGAACTCCAGTCTGTCGTAGATCCATAAATTGTTAGAGGTGAAGTTGCTTTTTATGCTGGCTTTTTTGCAAGAGGCTAGTTAATAATTACTTGTATGTCCGGCGGCAGCTAAATCTTTGTTCTTAACTCAACCCTCTAGTGTTAAACTCTTAGACTTAGATTGAAGGACAGATGTTGTCTATCATTCAACTCATTCTTTTGTCATAATGGTCTTCTTTTTATTTAGTTAAGTTGAGAGTAACCTCCTTCGATGTGAAAATGTATCCTCCAAAATGACAAAATCGGGTACTATGTTTAGGTATCATATTATATAAATTTTCGATGGCCGTACGGAATTTAAATCTGATGGGAACAGAGATCCCATAAATGAAAAAATTAAAAAGTACAATCCCAATGCAATTTTATGGAATATTTTATTGTATAATAATCACATAATCTCTCCATCACTTAGCAATTTAAATATAATTTATCATATTAATTGTGCTTTATATATATGCCATGGAAACGAGTAAGACAGACATACCTTTAATTTGTGAAATTGTAGAACATCACAGCAACAATTGTTTTCTATTCAGATTAATAACCGTCGATCCTGATTGAGTTAGATCATTCAAAACAAAATATTTTGTTGATATTCTCATTTCTTAGAAACTTGTATATATGTTGTTTAGATTCTACCTCAATAAAATATATAACACATTTATCTTATTTGATAACAACTGTATCTTATCTCTATGATCCAAATTTGCAACCAATATCAATGCAGTATCAATTCACGATAAAATTATCCAAATTAAGTGATACATAGCTGTTTCGTCATTTATCCTAATCCATAAATAGAGGCCAGTGGACACTTAACTATTCATAGAAGTTAACAACAGTTTTGGATAAAACCGGAACAAATCCAAAATTTATTATCGTAACTCATGCACCATGCGGATCTCAAAACCCTTGAGTAACAGAACATGTCGATTCGAAACAGTCTATATCTCCTTAAATACACCTAATTAATACCAAGTGTATATAAATTAACTTACTAACCTTTTTCACATTATCCTTATCCTATTCTTATTTTAACTCTTCACTAATCACCCTCACTATCCATTCTTTATCCTTATATATCCATTCATTTATCCAAATCTTACAACAATTCTTAAACTGAAACTGAAACAGATCGAACCCATCAGCAGCAGCAGCAGCTTCACTGCACCATGACGATCGAGATGGAGAAACAAGGTGCAGTCACTGTCTCACCGGATCTAGGTGTTACAAAGAAACCACCTATGAATAAATATGCCCTCTCCTGCGCTCTCCTCGCCTCCATGACCTCCGTCCTCCTCGGCTACGGTAACGTTCAACACTATCTCTTTTCATATAGTTGCCCTAGTTAGGATCATGCATTTACGAACTCTGACTCTTATTTTCAGTTTCACATTTTGTCAAATGCACAGGACAAAACAATAATAACTGATACTCATATCTCAATTTTAATCGGATTCGTATATGTTTTTTCTTAAATAAAATCCGTTTCGGATAAATTGATGTCAATGATGTTTCTTTTTACATTATGTTACATTTTTAATCATGAATTGAATTTTGCATGGGCAAATTTTGCATGTAACTAATTTAATTTATTTAATATTGATTTGAAGATATCGGAGTGATGAGTGGGGCCAACATTTTCCTCCAAAAAGATCTTCACTTAACTGACGTACAAGTCGAAATAGTTTCCGGAATCCTCAGCCTCTACTCTCTCACCGGCTCCTTCGTCGCCGGCCGAGTCGCCGATCTCATCGGCCGCAGATTGACCATCGTTGTCGCCGGCGCTTTCTTCTTCGCCGGCTCAGTCTTCATGGGTTTAGCAAAAAACTACGCTTTGCTTATGGTTGGGCGGTTGATCGCCGGCTTCGGCGTCGGATTCGGCCTTATGGTCCCGCCTTGTTACACTGCCGAGCTTTCTCCCGCTTCCTGCAGAGGTCTTCTCACATCCTTAGCGGAGGTTTTCATCAACGTCGGAATCTTACTCGGTTATGTTTCAAACTACGCTTTCTCCGGTCTACCGGTGCACCTCAGCTGGCGGTTCATGCTCGGGATTGGAATTGTTCCATCGGTTTTTATAATGATTGGGGTTTTGTTTATGCCTGAATCGCCGCGGTGGTTGGTGATGCGTGGGAGAATCGGAGATGCACGGAAGGTGCTTGATAAAACGTCTGACTCAAAAGAGGAAAGTGAGCTGAGGCTAATGGATATAAAAGCTGCTGTGGGGATTCCTGAGGATTGTAATGATGATATTGTTACTGTTGATAAAGGTCGTAGCCGTGGCGGCGGTGTGTATAAGGAGCTTTTGTTTAAGCCGACTGCTGCAGTTCGTCACATTGTTGTTATATTGATTGGGATTAATTTTTTCCAGCAAAGTATTGGGATTGACGCAGTGGTGTTGTACAGTCCTAGGATTTTCGCGAAGGCGGGGATTACAAGTCATGACAAGCAGCTTCTTTGCACTGTGGGTGTTGGAATCATGAAAACATTGTTCATCTTAATAGCTACATTTACGCTAGATAAACTCGGAAGACGTCCATTGCTGCTGTCCACTGTTTTCGCAATGTTTGTGTCATTGGTCTTGCTCGGAACTGGGTTAACTGTCGTTGAACACTCTGAACAAACCGTGACATGGGCTGTTGTAGTCTCAATCATCTCTGTCCTGGCCTACGTTGCATCCTTTTCAGTCGGTGTTGGACCTATTGTATGGGTTTACTGCTCTGAAATGCTGCCATTGAGACTGAGAGCACAAGGAACTGGAATTGGCGTGTCTGTAAACAGACTGATGAGTGGGACTATTGCAATGACATTTCTTTCGCTAGCCAAGGCATTGACGACTGGTGGAGCTTTCTTTCTGTTTGCCGGAATTACGGTTGTGGCATGGGTGTTTATTTTCATTTTGATGCCTGAGACTAGAGGGAAGAACTTGGAGGAAACTGAGGCATTATTTGGGAATTTCAACTGGAGAAAGGAGAAGCAATTAGCAGATTCTGCTACAGCTGCTAATGCAACTTTGTAATCTGTTTTTATACATAGATATTCAGAACTTAGATAGAATTTTGTTTTTTGTTTATTCCTACTTTTCTAGATTTGAGATGTTATGGGATCAATGGGTAATTTTTAATTCAACTTGGCCTTCGAAATGCATATTTTAATGTGAAGATTTTAGATACTGAGAGGATTAAGTTATAAATTAAGCCTTTGCAGGGATCGATATGTAATTCTAAAAACCTTGGGTGCTGATATACTATTTGTGAGACTTTAGCCACAAAGGAACGATGTCGGCTTGCGGCTGCGCCGACGGCTTCGACAGCATTTTAAACTCTTCGTAACTCGTTCGGCGGGAAACGTAGAGCTTCGCCGACGCAATTCCGAGTAAGAGGGAAGGAACCCCGACTCAAAGATTTCATCTTTTGTATTTAATCCACTGCGGAGCCATCCGGTTCCTCGATTTTCAGTGGCCATGGATGTGAATGTCAGATGTCGGAGAAGTACGAGGTTGTCGTCTCAACCCAAACCCAGTTCAACAATCATACCCACACCCACGTGTAAATTGAAGCCTAAAATGAAGATGCCGGGAGTTAAAAATAGGGTTGGAGTGGTGGTTGAGGATATTGAGGATTTTGGGGGAGATGAGGTGGTGGAAATCAGGGCGTCGTTGCTGAAATGGTATGATGAGAACAAGAGGGATTTGCCATGGAGGAGAGTGAGGAAGGAGATTGATGGGGATTTGGATAAGAGGGCTTATGAGGTTTGGGTGTCTGAAGTGATGTTGCAGCAAACTAGGGTTCAGACTGTGATTGATTATTTCAATAGGTGGATGGAGAAATGGCCTTCTATTCAGCATCTTGCTGGGCATCCATTGAGGTCAGTCAGTTTTAACGTGAATTGTGGTTGCTTTTTTATCTTGGATAGATAATTGGTGTGAACAATTCTTGTGGCCTTTTGCAACAGTTTTGTAATTTGTGTCTTTGTGCAGGAAGTGAATGAGTTGTGGGCTGGATTGGGTTATTACAGGCGAGCACGGTTTCTCTTGGAGGTGAGCATTGGACAAATTCTACGTAAAAATGTGACCTTGCTGCTTGTGATTTATGACTCTATTTGTGGTCATTTTGCGTTGCATGATATCGTTTAAAGACATAATAAAAATGCTTGAACTATCTGACTCCTGCTCAGGGAGCTAAGATGATAGTTGAAGCAGGAGGCGAATTTCCAAAATCAGTTGACGCTCTTTGCAAAGTTCGTGGAATTGGAGATTATACTGCTGGGGCTATTGCTTCCATAGCATTTGAAGAGGTGAATGTTTTACATTTTTACTGATTATCCTTATTATGGGTTCTATTTGATATACAATCTATGTTTTCAATTTCAGGCAGTGCCTTTGGTTGATGGAAATGTCATAAGGGTCATTTCCCGGCTCAAGGCTATATCTGCATCTCCAAAGGAGAAATCAGTGATCATGGCTTTCTGGTAAAAGTCCAATGTCGGTGCCTTTGATATTTTGTTTATTTGTAGACTTTCAAATTTTCTTAGATGAGTTTGTTTTAGGAGACTTGCTGCGCAACTAGTTGATCCCATTAGGCCCGGAGATTTCAACCAATCTCTTATGGAACTTGGTGCAACTATTTGTTCCCCATTGAATCCAAGTTGCAGTGCATGTCCTATTTCCCGCCATTGTCAAGCTCTCTCGATTTCCACAAGCTCTAAATCAGTACGTGTGACAGATTACCCTACCAAAGTTATAAAGGCCAAACAAAGACCAGAATTTTCTGCTGTTTGTGTTGTCGAGATATTGAAAGGAAACTGGGGAAGGTGGATTTATTCTTGTTAGAAGGCCCGATGAAGGTTTGCTTGCTGGCCTTTGGGAGTTCCCATCTGTACCTGTGGAGGAAAATATCGACGTGGCAGCCAAAAGAAAGGCAGTTGATCAGTTCTTAAAGGAGTCCTTCAACATTGAGATTGGAGAGACATGCATTGAGCTTCTGCGAGAGAATGTTGGACAATATATTCACATCTTCAGCCATATTCGCCTCAAATTGTTTGTTGAATTGCTGGTTTTACGCGTAAAAGGTGAAGCTTTTTAAACATTCAGAGTTTTATTTACGGGTGCCTGTTCAACTAGCTACTTGGTTATTAACCTTTTTTCGTAACTTTACTAAGATGGAAGGGATATCTTGCAAAGAAATACGGAAAAAGATGGCAAGACTTGGAAATGTGTTGACGGCAAGGCCCTTTCCAGCATGGGGCTAACATCAAGTGTCAGGAAGGTATTTTGAAAACTTGTTTTGGCATTCATTCCTAGTTTAGATAGCTGGCCCATTCTGGCATTCATTTGATATTTGCGGCAAACACATTCCCTTTGCTCGAAATCATTACCATCAGTAAACATAACTTAGTTCATTGCATAAGGTACACAGTCTAATTTGGCATGAGACTTTTTTCATACTCGTAGGTATACACGATGACTCAAAAGTTCAAGAAAACTGCAATGGATAAACTACCGCCAGTTGCTTCTAGGAAAAAAAGAACCCGAGAGAAATGAAACAAGTCAGAGTTGGTGCAGCTCATGTGATCCAGAATACTGAAATTGTTTGTTGTGGAAGCCAGTTTTGTCTGTATTTTGTGTTTCCACATTTATTCTGATTTGAATTAGAGGGGAATTATCATTAAGAAAAAGTTACATCAAGTTACAATACAGCATGAAGTTAATGATACCTGATGGTAAAATAATGTATCGACATTGACCTGAATTGTCATCAGTGATACTAGAGACACTCCACAAACATTCTCAACACTGCATCACTATTTAGTGGCAGGTTAGTAAAGACCTGCATTACTATAAATGGAAATAATAACTCAGAACTCACCAGATGGATCAGTCGTATTGTGAAATTTGTGCAGTGTAGACTGCCACCCTGCAAACAAAACATTTCTTGATGCGCCGGCGAGAATCAATAAAGAAGATCGACAGAGATATTATACAATGCTTTGCGCTTGCTAAAGTACGTAGTTTGAGTGCAAGAAGTGCAACACAGACTGACAAAGGACAAGGAAGATTTGAAGAACACATCACAGTTGAACCTGCTTAACAAGACTGACGTGCCTGAAGTCTAAATGATGAATGTATTAATGTAAATTAAGTCATGCGAGTCTGAGTTTTCATTTGCTCCGCAATTGGCATGAAGCTTGTCTAGTTACACTGTAAATGTATAGGACGTTTATTATACGTGTCCCCAATAAGTTACTTGCTGTCTTGCTGTGCCATAATTTGGTCATATGGGTTTCCCGGCCAACCAGCGGCTATAGAGGTCGAAGGCCTCCCGTGGTTTATATTCGGGGACTGTATGTCCAGAGCCCTGCATTTCCGATAACGCATTATAACTGTAACCATACACATTGGACTAAAGACAGTTGAACCCTGCATTTCAGATATTTGGCTTTGTATACCTTTACAGTTAGAAAGGTCAGGTTGTTAGCGTATCCTTGAGTAAAGCTGCAAAATTAAGAAAGATTGACAGATGGGTTTGATCAGATGTGGAATGCCAATAACAAGAAGATATCCGACTTTGAATCAAGTAAATGTACCCTGCAACTTGGCCGTTAGACTCCCACGGCCTCCATTCATCAATGATCTGGTATCCGAGAGATCTTGTCCATGCTTGACTCCCAGTGAAAGGAACACACATATCGTGATCTCCGCTGACAGATGTGTGAATGAAAATATGTCATTCTAAATTTAAAATCTGAAGTAGAATCAAATGAACTGTAGCAATATCTTATGCATGACATGAAGTCTACTTCTGTGAACATCCTAAAACCCAGTTCCAAGGTTTTATCGAAGGCAACTCACATGGATATGATACCGCAAACCTGACCAAGCATATATAAAAATTGAACCTGAATATAAGAGCACGATATCCTCTGGAAGTGAGGTTACGGTGGAATTTGATCATGCTGCCAGCATCGTGATAAAACGAGATTCTATCTGTGCAAAGGTCCCAGCTACCAGACATGCTAACCTATTATATGTATAATGCCACAAGATGAGAGTGTATTCAAAATTAAGGCACACAGACAGGAGAATATGAACATGGAAAGTGCACCGGATCTGCATGAATGGCCTTTCTCACAGCTTCATCATTAAGCCATAGAGTTGCCACTTCATCATCCTGCAAAAAATGTTTTGAATAAAAATGCCACATTTCTCCAAGTACTGTTTTATTACTTTGACAGATAAATGAAATACTCTTCAGGTAGAACATAAAAGGAGGGCCTTACTGTGCACGGCACATTGTTACTGTTCAAGAGCTGAGGCCAGGAAGGAACATATCCATCATTGACAGGAGCTCTAAATGGCCACGCACGTCCAAACATCCTTTTTCTTACACCAAGGGGTCTTTGAGTTTCTCCAAGCGCCCTAAAGCTAGGCGGCAGCTTCAACTTCTCAGCGGTAGGTTGTCGTATTTCAGAGTCATGGTAGCATGGTTCAAGGATATCATATATATTTAACCCATCAAGGACCTTGAAAAGCATATATTACATGATGAATTAAACACCGAGAATGATATAAAATCATACAGAACTTAAAACTATGTTTACATACCCTGTCTACTTTGGCTAAGCCGGTCTCACAACTTTCAGAGGGAGGATCATAATAATTCCCCTGGCAAACTTTGACAACCTCCTACAATTTTGCAACGTAATTTAACATTATGCCAGAGTGCAATGTAAACAGTAATGTCAGGGTCGATAAGTATTTACTTATTTGAACCACCAACACACAAATAACCCAACACTGATAAACAAAATCAACAAACAAAGACAGTCATATGGATACTCATATGATGCATGATGCTCAAAAAAACATCGAATAGATGGATAATGCAAGTAGAACCCACCTCGTAAAGATCGTCGGAAATCAATCCCATACCATGTGCAAATGGAATCAAAGCATTTCCGTCAAACACTTTATCTGTTACGCCATTTCCAACCATGTAGCCCTGAGAGTGATGCAGTATTTACAGCAGGTTCTTTGTTAACCAGCTAAATAACAATAATGTGTCAACTGTGAAACTAGAGATGTCCATCGGGCCCGAAAGTCCTAAAGCCCTAAGGCCCGGCCCGGTCCAAGCCCGGCCCGGCCCGCACCCAAGGCCGAAAAAAGCCCGAGCCCGAAAGCTCCGGGCCGGGCTAGGGCTTGAATTCCGAAGCCCGAAAAGCCCGAAAAGCCCGGCCCGGTCCAAGGCCCGAAAAAGCCCGATCAAAAAAAATAATATTTAAATAAATATATTATTTTCAAATTTAAAGTATATGATATTTATATCATTTATATAACATCACAAGAACTTACAACAATATACAAACATTTTATATCTATTCTAAACGCATATAATATTGTTTAAGTTCGTTATATTACAAATAAATTCAAAATATAGACTATTCGTTGAACACATTATTTAAAACTATTGTTATAAAAATATTTATAACTAAATTGGTTTAAAATATGTATTTCAAATTAATTAAAATTTAAAAACGAATTAAAATTGAAATTGGGTTCGGTCAAAGCCCGGTCAAAGCCCGGTCAAACCCTAAAGTCAAAGGGCCTAGAAAAGCCCGTGGGCCTTACGATTTTAATGAGGCCCGGCCCGAAATTTTTAAAAAAGCCCGAATATTTAGGGTCGGGCCGGGCTCGGGCCTTACGATTTAGGACTAGGGCCGGCCCGGCCCGGCCCATTGGACATCCCTATGTGAAACCATACCTTGAAATTCAGAAGGGGCGTTACACCAGCATCAATTCCTACAATATGCAAAGTCAGCCTATTTGTCAAAGACAAATATTATTTATAAAAAAGAGCGATCAATCAACAGATATCAGAAGAATGGGGAAAATGAAAAATATATACCTTTCATAACCTCGTATGATAGAGTTGGCACATAAACCCCAGCATAAGACTCTCCAGCAATAAAAAATGGGTTTGAGAGGAACTCTGGATACTGGGCAAACCACTGGAAAAGACGCCCAAATCATTAGGCTTTTGAATTGACATCATGACAAGGTGGCTTTTGAAAAAAACAGAATATCAGGGATATCGTTACATGTTAAAATTCCTATGAATCAGACCGTTTCCTACTCTGTGCAGTAAAGAAACAATACCAACATAAACCCGTGTAGTTCATAATTATACCTTTAAGAGGAAATCGTGTGAATCTGAAGCAGTTTTTGTATCACCAGTTATGTAATCGGAGCTATTTTGTGAGTATGAAAACCCAACGCCTGCCGGCGAATCCAAGTATAAAATGCTGGATACCTGTAGTAAGTAGCATGATGACAAATAAGTAAGCCAGGAACCGGGAGAACATAGAGAAATATTTTGTCTTAGAATTATCTACTGATATTTCCAGTAACATTTTCTTAAAAGTGAAGTAGAACCTTGGACCAGCTATAGGGATTTAGATGTAGATTAGGGAGACCACCATTTGCAGTTGATGCCTCAAAATTAAAAGGTCCTGCCACATGAAACAACATTATAACTTAAATGCAGAAACTTATCATAAATGCCATAGGCCCACAGAGCCATCCAAGCAAAAAGCGTATACCTCAGTCAAGATAACAGTTTATGTTTTCGATTTTTATTCCCAAACTTTGATAACGAACTTACTCACTCTCTGTTATTCATAGATTGAGTAAACCATGGTGAAATCATAATATGCAAATAGCAAAGTGTTATACATGGCTCATTGAAAAACTATTCGTAATCAGAATAAGGAAACTGCAAGATAGTAAAATAATTTGCCAAGTAAACAAAGTAACCGATCAAATAAAAACAAAACTTTACTGAACAAAATTGTCCAAACCGAAATTATCAGACAGATATACACACCATGCTCGTATACAAATCCATCGAAGCTCGAACATCCAGGTCCACCATTCAGCCACAATACACAGGATCATCTTTTGGACTCCTTTCTGACTCAACAAAATAGTAAAACAGTTTCTTTCCATGACTTTCATCCAGCGTCACGTACCTTAACACAACCAAACACCAATTAAACGAAACAAAATCAAAAACATAAATCAAAGTCCAAATCTTACAAATCCAACAAACAACCAATCAAAACACTCACCCAGCATAATGCTTAGACGGAAAATCACCAGAAAATCCAGGGAGTCCAGTGACAACTGCAGCTTCAGGAGCCGCCTCCAGTACCCTAAACGACACCAACACCGTCAAACAAATCAATACTCCACCGACCGAAATCATGAAAAACTCCTTATCGCCATTTCAGACGAATTTCTAGGGTTGACACGGAGCTATGGAAATTCCGCAAGCGTCGACGACTTAATTTATATGTAAAAAAAGAGTTAAAGCATACGCAAAGTGTTGTTTATGATCGGCGTGGTTGTCATGGAATCTCCACTGAGATTACTTGTGGAGAAAGACGAAGGAGACGTGGTTTTTATTGGAATTTATTTAAATTAAAATTATTATGGAGGAATATGAAACTGAAGGAATATGATGACGCAGGGTGACTGAGATTGGCGTGTTTAGGTTTTGATTTCATTTGACGAATTGACGTTTGACACGTGGACGTACTATTGACTTTTGGTAATTTCTGTCTTACATAAATTAGAACTTTTTTGTGTGCATTACTCCTATAAATTATATGATGTTATCGTTACAGTATTGTTTTGTGTCATGATGTAGAGAAATTGCGGATGATACGATTTTAATATGACGTTATTTTTGTGCCAAACGAGTCATTGATTGTGAAGAAAGCATTGTAAAAAAAAGAAATATTCACAAGGATTGGTTAAAACGTGGGAGCAATAGCAATGAGAAGTGGACCAGAAGGATAGGAAAGGACAAATGGATGGCCTGGAATAGTTAGTGACCATGCGATCATTTTTGTTGTTTTTCAGATTCAAGATGACGTTTGGATTGATTGAGAATGAGGTGTCCTCGTATCATGGGAATATTCTAGTTGGAGTATGGGACACCCCACATTGTCAAACGGGGAGGATAAGCTGACTTTGCGTGTGGAGTGTTAATGTGTGTTTTGTTTTCTAGGTTCCTAATAATGTGTTTGGTAATAGTTTAAGGTTGCTTGTATTAAAGTGATAATGATGCAATGCAAACATGCCAATCACTTTACTGTTGGTTTATTAATTTTGTTAAACAAATTGAACCCACTCAAAGTCCAAAGGAGCTTATTACAATGTTGTGACACAAACTGAATAATGTTTCCCACGTTTTAATTTATTTCAAGCCAACATTAGTTTGCATGTTATTCATGCCTCCAAATGAAAAAGTTTTTTTTATAACTCAACTATTTACAACACACTATATCATTTTATATCTATATTGATCTACTTATGAAATGGATCAAACAAAATCTTTTCATCCAACACTCAAAAAATTTCATTAAAATACATTCTTGTATTATTTGAACTAGTACTTAATGCACAGTTTAATCTGTGAGTTTTGATCTCATATTGATTAAAAACAATAATTGGAATTAGATGGAAGAGAATCACAAAAAGCAAAGGAAAATGAAGAGAGTTTTACCTTGGTGACGTGGAAGTATTGCAATTCGCACTACCTTTGATATGTACTTACCTTTTTTAAAATACCAATCAACTACAAATCGCATATTAATTTGAGTGTAAAAGATTTGCGAAAATAAGTTTTTTTATTACAATCGCAAATATCAGTGGGTGCTTGTGTATGATTGTTTGTGCGTAGAGGGAGCGGTTTAGATTTATCTAATTCAACTACAGAAAAATGTGATTCAAAACTGTTTATAGTATTTAAGAAAACCGTCGATAGGAAATTAGGAATATTTTCAAAAAAAATTTGCTGTTTTTTTAGGGTTTTGGGTCACAAAAAAAAATGTTGCTTCATTGAGAACTTCCCATTTTATATATAGTAGAAATTTCTCTAGAGAACTCTATACTCTAAAAATATCTTTCTAAACTTTTATATTCTCAGCATTAGACATTTGACCATTCAGTGAATGGTTATGGGAATACGTGTATCTTTTAGTAAGACGGAATAACATGATCTCAGTTGTTGATTTTTATAAATCCAACAGTTGTATTCATAACACTGCAAATCACCAACCTCCCGTGTTGGTTATGCCTTATATTCCTTTCTTCCTTTGCCCAGTCGATTGACTTTCTTTCACAAGTAGGTCTGACTCTCTGCTGAGTTAGCTCTTCTTTTGACTTACAGTTGTTACAGAAATGGATCGATTCGATCCTTTCAAGGGAGTCTATGTCAAGTGAACGACTAAAAAGGAAATTCCTTTGAAACTAAGTCTGCTACTAATACCTAGAACCAGTCCTAAGTTAGGAGCTTCAGATCAAAGTTAAGCAAGAAATGCGGAAGTAAATTAGTTTCCAATTTTTAATATGTTATAATTCGCTAACTCAGATTCGCTACCTAGCCCTCTTGGATTTGACATTGTCAGACTCTTTCTTATTTGCATCATCCCCTGGATTGGGACCCTTTTTTATTAAGATACTCTGGCAGGAACCCTGCTCGTTTCAACATTGGAATTTCCAATTTTTCATCTTTTGGGGTTAATCCCCCAGCGGGCTATATTTTTACTATACGTAAAAAACTTTATGCGCGAGTAGAAGGCTTGAAGACCTCTTCTCTTATCTAACATCTTAAGGGAATACTCCTTTAGTTTGCGGTCTTGCCTCGGCATCTGTCTTGTCCGTCTGAATGATGTCCCAATGGAATGGTTTGTTCGACCTTATTTTGCAAATCCAACCACCCAATTAATTTAAAACCAACTTTAATTTCAACAGTCGGATTAATCAAATCAACGACCAAGATTTCGTCCTTACGTCTCACATAATTTATAAATCTCTCTAGAACCCAAATCTGACCATCGAATGTGCTTCGTTAATTATCATTTTTGTATTCTCTATGTGAAGCTTATCGTCAGTCGCCCCTTCAAATATCGGAGGTCTCTATGCCATCGTCTCCTATATCATGGGCTCATGGCCAACTGCTGTGAAATCATGAAGTTCATCTACAGCTCCTTTAACTCTATATTAAGTGACCTACTTGTAATTAATGTCACACCAATTGCAAACCTAAATTACTAATTAATCCTAAGATATGACACTATTTCTTTTCTTAAACCTTCACCTTATGTCTTAATAAGATAATTTTACAGCCATACAGAAAATTTTACTAGTTTTTATTTAAATAAGATTGGTTCAGTTCAAAAATTTCATATAAAATGACAAATGTGAGTAGCTTGAGGTGCCATAAATTGCTGTTCAACTAAAACATGATGAAACATGATACCAGCCAAAATTGAATTCATTTATAGAATTAAGTAGCAAGTTTACTCTTAGTTGAACCATCCAGCCCAACTTCTCTAATGACTCCAACTTTGACAGTTGAAAAAACAGGTGTTAATTTATACCAATACGTAATTACCTTAAAAACGTGGGCAAATTGAAAATGAAAAATGGTTTGATTTTTTTAATGTAAATTTAGAATTTTTATCACTTTCAACAAATATGTTACAAAAACTGTCCTACACTTTTCAGGATTGGGATCCCATACAGCGAACTGCAGTTTGCAGCGAGTAAAATAAAATTTTATTTATTAATTTTATTTAAATAAAAATTCATTTTTAAATCTTTTAATTAGTTTTTGATAAGTTTTTTTTAAAGTTTCATTCCTTTATAAACGGGTTTAGTTAGTCAAATATGGTTATAGATTATGATATAAAAATAAAAAATCGTTTTAATAATATATATTTGAAATTTAATTCCTTTATAAAAGGGTTTAGTTAGTAAATTTTGGTTATAGATTAGGATATAAAAAATTAAAAATTGTTTTAATAATATATTTTTAAATTTAATTTTTTTATAAACAGGTTTATATTTTATAGATTAGGATATAAGATAAAAAGTGATCCGCTGCAAAAGGCTGTACGCAGCACCGGATCCCAATCCCACTTTTCAAGCATTTTCAATTTCTCATAATTTTATCAAACTTCAAAATTCACAATTTACAAAATAGAAATCAGTAACTGAAACATTCATACCGACGTGTCGCAATCTAGTTGGCTACCTCTGCATGCTGTCTTCGTGTCTTCCCCAACAGTCCCCCTCTGTCTACCAACCTCTCGTTTATTAAAGCTTCGATCTTTTCCGATCTGTACCACGAGATTCTCGCCAAGATCATATTTTTCCGGCTAGTCGGACAAATTCACGAAATGGGTCGTAGGAGGAATTCGTCAGTAAACGTTTTGTTCGGATGGGTGCGGCGTCAATCGTTGAAGGTGAAGACGTTCCTGGGAGTGACGGCGGCGTTATCGTGTCTGTTGGTGTTGAAATTGGCAGTGAAGGATCACGATAACTTCTTTGTGGCGGCGGAAGCGATTCACGCGGCGGGGATTTTGGTCTTGATTTATAAACTGACTAAGAAGAAGACTTGTTCTGGTGAGGACTGTTACTCAAAATTGGGATTTTTGATCCATTTAGGGCTTTTGATTTTTAATGCTTTTTTGATTTAATTTGTGTTGTTTTCATTGATTTGTGGTAGATATAAGTCAGTTTCGATGTGTGATTGTTTTGATGATCATAGCTGTGCTACTACTAGATTTAGTTTTGTCAAATTAGAGGTTTTAATCAATATTATTGGTGTTGATTTCAATTTGAGATGTTTTTATTCAGAGTTTAAGTAACGATTTTGATGGTATAGAAGCTAAGATTGTTGGCATTTTGTCTGGCAGGACTCTCGTTGAAGACACAAGAGCTTACAGCGATGTTTTTAGTTGTGAGGCTGATTTGCAGCTCAGTCATGGAGCAGGATATTCATACGGTTCTGGATTTCTCTGCGCTTGTGGCGAGTGTTTGGGTGATATACACGATTCGGTACAAGTTGAGGTCAAGTTACACCAAAGAGCTTGACAACATTCCGCTTTATGTTATGGTAATGCTCACAGTATAATTTTTTGTTTTTAATGTTTCGGGATTCCAATCGACAATAGTTGTTTCTGAATGATGTATATTGTGTAGTTATGAATTGATGTTATGCAATATAGGTTGTTCCTTGCGCGGTACTTGCCTTACTAATATACCCGCATACGAGTCATAATTTCCTTTTCGGCATGCTCTGGGCATTCTGCGTGTACTTGGAGTCTTATTTCAGTCTACCCTCAACTTCGTCTGATGCAAAATGCAAAGGTTGGAATTTCATTATCTATACAGTACACATCATTTTAGAGTTGGATGCTCTTTACAGTCTAACCATTGTTCATTCAGATGGTCGAGCCATTCACGGCCCACTATGTTTTTGCACTTGGAGCTGCTAGGTTCCTGGGATTCGCTCATTGGATACTTGTGGTATGACTTTCAAAACTTTCCATCTCGGTTCAAGCCATGAGCTGTTTCCTTATAAGTTCGGCAAATTTGGTTTGGTGGATGCCATCTTAACCTTGCCCACTATTTTAAAATTTTAAAGGTGTATGAAACGGGTGGGAAGTCGCTATTCCTACGTGGAAGTAGCTACCTGTGGTTGCCTGCCGTACTCATCTCGGAAACCATCCAGACATTCATACTTGCAGATTTCTGTTACTACTATGTCAAGAAGTAAGGCTTCAAGTTTTTGCTGCGCATATGATTAGATTACTACATTTCATCTTAACTCAACTTGAACTGCCCATTTCGCTCCAACCATTTAACTACATTACATAATTGTCCTTCTTTGCAGTGCTATGTATGGCCAGCTGCTAACCAGTTTGTCATCTCCAGTTTAATCAACTGAGCTTTGTGCCGAACATATAACACTGAAAGGGTTGCACACTTGTAAACTGTTTAGGTTTTCCAGCTAGGGAAAATCAGAAATGCTGCCTTTTGCTTTAAAGCAGTTGTAACTGTACACATTGTGGCACGATCCCTACGACCCCAATTTTTACCATTTAACGCTATTTACGTTTGTTTAGTTAGTGCCTAAAATCAAAATGCACGTGCAATTTCGAATACTTCTAATGTACGAATAGCATAATTAAAAGTGCATATAGTTCAAATCGAATTTGATTTGAATGTGCAGAGGGGTCGTTTTCTGTATATCGCTTCTAAAAAAAATAGTAGCTTACGCCCTCTGTTCTCTAATATTTATTTACTTTCCGTTTTAGTAATGTTTGTTAACTTTCAATCATTCTCAATTATATATTTTATTTTTTCTCCTAAATTTCATAAAATATTCATTTTTCATCACATATTTTACATTCATTAATTCCTTAAAAACATGAAATTTATACGTTTGACAAACAAAACAGGAAGGAATGAGTAATATTTTTATTAAAATATATTTTTTAATAAAACAAACCAAACAAATAGAACAAAATAAAATAAAGAAAGGAATAAAAACAAAACAAAAAAGGAAACGTGAGAAAAACCTCAAAACCTTAAACTAAACCCAAACGCGGAAACGAAGAGAGAATACGAAGCAGCCGCCCGTCTCGACCACTTTCTAGCCCCTTCTCACCGGACCATCTTTTCGACTCTCAATCGCCTACTCACCGATCGGTACATCGATTATTCTCGCCTACTCTGGCACCGAACAGTCTCACTTCGTTGATATATCAATCGTTTTCATAACAATTTTTTTGTCCACTTGTTGATTTGAATCGTTTTTTGTGACTAGGGTTTTCTTTGCGTGGCTTAACTGAGTGGTTGAAGAATGGGTAAAGCTGTTGTTGAAGAGCCTGTTGTGGATTCTCCAACAGTTGAAGTTGTATGTTTTTACTAAGTTTTGTAATTTTTTTGATTCCTTTGGTGTTTGAAATGTGAATTTGATTTCAAAGATGTGAGCTTTTGAATGCTTTTGCTTGAAATAGGTTGGGAATGCGTTTGCGCTGCAATACTATCATGTTTTGCATCAGTCCCCTCAGCATGTTCATAGATTTTACCAAGAGGAAAGTAAGATGGGACGACCATCCGTAGACGGGACAATGGATTTAACTACTTCTTTGGAAGTGAGTATTTTAATCCCTTTGAACACATTTATCTTCCCGGTTTGTTATGTAGGGAAAATTTTGTTATGAAGGAGAAGTGTTTATGGTGCTGATAGTTGCGCTTGTGTATTTGTAGGCGATTAAAGAGAAGATATTGTCACTTGATTATGGTGAGTTTAAGGCGGAAATTAAGACAGTGGACGCTCAGGAGTCTTTTGGTGGGGGAGTACTTGTGCTTGTTACTGGATATCTGACTGGCAAAGATGAGGTCACTCGCAACTTCACTCAAGTGTTTTTCCTTGCACCTCAAGTAAGAGGGTACTTTGTGTTGAATGATGCGTTCAGATATGTTGATGACGTGAAATCTCAAGGAGCACATGCTCCAATAAATGAGATAGAAAGTCCTCTTGCCAAAGGTTAACATTATTGACTTTAGCTTCGTTGTTTTCTGATTTGTACATGGTTTGCAGTTCACAAATTTGGTTGTCAATCTCGCAGACACTCCATCGTGTGAACCTCCTGTTCTTGACGAAATTACAGTTTTAAAGGAAGACACTTTGGTGGAGTCACCTGAATCTGTTACCAGTATCAAGTCCCCTAAAGTTGCACTGAAGGAGCCAGTTGCAAATGTTGTAAACGGAACTTGTGAAATCGTTCAAAGTACACCTGAGCACATTAGCCCTGCAAAGGAAGCTCAGAAAAAGTCTTATGCATCCATGGTAGTTCATTATCTTCATGTATATGTGCATCTTGCGACGATGACTTGAGTCTGTTTTCCTTCTCTAATGGACTATACGGATGTCACAATTTTTCAGGTTAAGGTCCCCACAGCGGCACCTTTGGCTAGCAGTGCTCCGGTAGCTGTTAAGGATGTTTCTGCGACGGTTGCAAAGCAAATGAAGGTTGCGGCTGCTCCAGCTGCCGATGCTCAAGCCTTGCGCAAAGATGGTTGAAAATGGAGATCAAAAGGAAGAAGGTGAGTATTTAATATAAACATGCTTTAGCACGTCGTGCTACCTCATTAATCCTGAATCAGTACCTCCAACCAATATCTTTTTGTTTCTTATGTTATATATTTACGACTCAATGCTTCTGGTTGCTGAAGGTCATTCTGTTTACATCAAAGCATTACCTCTGAATGCCACCCCAACTCAGGTTGAGGCCGAGTTCAAGCAGTTTGGACCTATTAAACGAGGCGGTGTACAAGTTAGAAGCAGCAAGGCACGTGTTCAATAATTCCTAATGACTCCTCTGTCCATAAATTAGTAATAACAGTTATGTTTTATTGGTAACCAGGGATTTTGTTTTGGCTTCGTGGAGTTTGAGGAGGCTGATGCCGCACTGAAGGCACTTAAGGTAGCCCTGTAGATTGAAATTTGAACATGATGTTCCTTGTATTCATTCGCGCGGTTGTAGAATTTCCAAATGAAACTGCGTCATGAGTTGATAACATCATCTCACACGATATATAATATATACGGATTTGCTGGTCTTGTGGCTAGTAGGCTAGGTTCCTTGATATTTGTTGGAATACTTGCAAAGTTTGGAAATTATGTTTTATGTGACACTTTATCTTTTATCTTTATGTCAGGCTTCAACTATCATAATTAGTGGCCATGAAGTTTTCATTCAGGAAAAGAAATCCACAAATTCACGAGGTGAGTGATTACTCCATTTCGACAAGCTGTCTGGACTCTCTACTCGTAGCTTAGACCTTTTTTACTTTGCTACTGGTTTATATGAAATAATTTGCTAGTATAAGTTTGATCTTTAACATCAAAATGATATTGATTTTGTTTTGCAGTAAACAACACACAACGGTTTCCAGCTGGAAGAGGAAATGGTTTTAAGAGTGATGAAGCCCGAGGTCGTGGTAGTAGCGGAGGCAGTAGGGGAGGTTATGGCAGAAATGGTTTCAACAACTCCGACCATAATGGCAAAGGCAAGAACGAACAAGGATTCTTTAACCGTGGAAGTCGCAACAGTCATCAAAGATATGATAACGGCAATGATAGACATCCAACAGGGATGAGGGACAACAAGCCCATAACACCTCGCAACTCTGCAGCAGCTTAACTTGAATGCGGATACCAAAATCCGTAGACTTCTTTATCCATTTTTCCAGCTAAGAGATATTTAATTTTCCATTTTCCGACTAGTTGGCATCCTTTAGCCGTATGATGCACACTTCATGTTTGATGGAATGAAGACCTGTGCGTCGTAGTTTTTTGAGTTAAGAATTTTGAGTTGGCACATTTTGTCCCATTGGAAATTTTTGAAAATTGTGTGAACAAATTTGAACTAAAGGGCGAAAGAGAAAAATGATTCGGATTTCGTGCGGTGCAACCTCAAAATTAAATAGTTTTGGATCGCAACCAGCAGCAAAGAATTGCTGCTGCACTGTTCCAGGGAAAAATTTCTTATGTTGGCTTCTTTCTTTAAAGTATGTAACAAGGATCCAGATCCCATGCTGCCACTTTTGGTGCAGCTATATGCTGCAAGTCTCAAAACGACATAGTTTTGGGTGTTTTTTAAACAAAACTGTGTAGTTTAATCTAAAACACTATATTTACAAAGTGACCCCGTCGTCAAAACGACGTAGTTTTAGGGACGAAACTACGTCGTTTTGTCTCGCAGTTTTTGGCTTGGCATTACTGGATCTCATTCCATGTAACAAACAAAAAAGGCATAAGAAGATGTTTGCCACTAGGGACAGATCAATACTCTTCAGCTTTAGATGCAGCATGAGGGCAGGCAGAATTGGAGCACGAATTCTCTAATCTCAAGAGGAACGCATAACACTAACATGATTGGACATACATGAAAAAGTATGAATCATAATCTCTTGATATCAAACATTTGGGAAGCTTTCAAACATAATTAAACTGACTACATGACACCCAATCACATTGCTTTGCAATATCTTCATAACTTCATCAATAACAGAATGTAATATGTTACTCATTCATAACAGGTTTGTTTTCATTGGCCTTTGGTTTCTGCTCCTTGGGCCTCTGCTCTTCAGTTTTCCTGTCGGAAGCCAAAATTAACTTCGATCAGTCAACAATTCACTTGGACCATTATACATCAAGCAATTACATAATTACATCATCCTGAGAAGACAAAAAGAGTGGCTTTATCATTTTCCATACATCACTAACACAACTTTCTGGAGACCAAGAATCAACAGACAAGGGTCGGATAAAAACAAACTAACCAGCAAAGAAAATGTAGTCTCAACAACAAAGAACCACAACAGCCTTAGCGTAACCAGGATCTTCCTTCATTACCAACATCGAAACTATAAAACTATTTATTCAAAGACATGCTCCATATGAAGTTAACAAGAACGAATGATTATGATACCTGAATCCCTCATTTCTTAAAAACAAGTCAGAAAAATCTTTCTTTCACCAGCTTTTGAAAATCACTATTTCCAATTACCGAGCACTTTCATACCAAAACCTAACTTCAGAAAGAACTGAATCCAACCATGGATCATGTACATATGACCACTACATTCTATAACCTCAACCTACTCCAGTTAGCAAAACCTTACAATTCAAAAGAGGTAATCAGAACACACTACAGTATCATCTCTAACGAAATCATCATCCTAACAACAATACATATAATAACCTAATTCAACAAATTTCAACGATTCAAACAAAATCGATAACAGTCTCAAGACATGAAATCATAGCCATACCTCTTGTCCGCAGCGCCTCCCTTCTGACTGAGGAAGGATCGGAACAACTGGGAATTCACGTCGTAAATCATCGCGATGCTATTCAATTGCAATTCTCAAACCCTAATTTTCTTCTGCGGAATGATTTCCATGAGTTCGGTCAACTGGGCCAGGCTTTGATACTTCGACTCATGCCAACGGCCCAAGTCAATGTCCCATAAAGAGTTTGACTCGAGTGCACCATAGTTACCGTGAGGACTAGCGGTAAGTATACAAAATGCTTCAACAAGGAGAATCACTTCTCCTGGCAGCGAATCAAAAATGGCTTCGAGCGATCGAGAAACCCTAAATCAACTTCCTCCTCCGCCAGAGACTATAACATCTCCATCCGATGGATGGATTCAACGCATCGTCAGACCTACGCTACTCGCAGGTGCTCTCTATCTCCTGGTCA
Organism: Sedum album; assembly: GCA_006409495.1. Lineage (NCBI taxonomy): Eukaryota > Viridiplantae > Streptophyta > Magnoliopsida > Saxifragales > Crassulaceae > Sedum > Sedum album. The sequence goes on from QZGG01000252.1 coordinate 179,726, forward strand.
AACTTCATAATCTCAATTCGTCAGTATTGATTCGATGTTGTGCATCTTTGAAACCGCAATTCGCTTGGTGTTTTTTTATGTTTTATCTAAATGTAATTTTTTTGATGATTGGATTGGATTGTGATTGTTCAGGTGTTGTTGGTGGATGCGTTGGTATGGTTTCAAAGCATAGAAAGGTTCATGGCTTGGCGAATATTTCATCTACATATGCTGCAAACTTTGCTATTGTTGCTGCTACCTATTGCGGTGAGTTCAGATCAGATGCATTTTATGTATGTAGATCCGTTAGTGATTTGATTCGTTGTCTGCTTTACTGTTAAGACAATGATGGACTAGATCATTCATTGAGGAAGTCACAATATTGTGCAACAAAAAGTAGTGTGGATTGAAATTAATGGTCTGGGTCACATTTAAGAATGACGAGAAACTTTTTTGAAGAATGTTAATCCTATTACAGCTTTAGGCTCGTTAAGTTTACTATAAAACTGTTCCATTTTGTCGCAAACTATGTATGCTTATAAGCACCTAGTCATGGTGGATTTATTTGTAATTTTTGATAATTTATCCCATGATGCATAAAATAGGTGAATCATACATTTACTGCTGCATATATTGTGAATAAAGCATGTTTCTTTGGTGTTACAGGGATGAAGGAAATGGTGAGAGCGTCCCGACACTCGGAACCTGGTGACCTGATTGATTCTGCACTTGGGGGCTTTGCGAGTGGGGCACTACTGGGTCGCCTTCAAGGTCAAAGATTTTTTATAAATCCTGTTTCATTGTTGTATTAGTCACTGACAATGCTAGGATTTTGTTCTGACCAACTCAGTTGTATTCAAACTCCTTCTACACAAACAGTAGACATATTCCTTGGTTAGACAATAGGTTCACGAGTCTGAGCCTCGGTGCTCCTTGGTTTCGGGACACAAAGTAAAACATTGCTTGCTTCCCATGTTAGTATTTGATAATTTGGTTTCAAAAGAAAAAATAGGGGTGCATTGCTTTGAGAAACACCTCATGTTAATTAAGAAGGGGACCCATATGGTTAGATGAGACATAGTGTGTAGGAGATGGTTGGGCGAGTGCTCAAGTTCGAATGTTTTCCAAGGTTCAAATCTCCGTAAGGGTTTACCTTTGCAAAGCATGAGACTTCCTTCATAATACACTCGGCATAATCCAAGTTTACTATAGATCAGTTTGGCTACGACTATGAATTTATAAAGTTTTCTTATACTTATTCTCAGATTATCTTAATTTATTTCAGGTGGTCAGTTGGGTGCCGTTCGTTACTCTGTTGGGTTTGCAGTTGTTGGGACAGCAATTGATTATGCAACACAAAGATATGGGCCAATGGCAGGGAGCTATATTGATAAAGCCCAAAAGATCGAGTCATGGAAAATGCCTGAGTGGTCGCCGATACAAATAATGGATGAAGAAGAACGAGCAGCCAAAAAAGCCCGGGAACAGAAACTGTTTGCTGAAAGACGAAGACAGCTTGGCTTAAGTGACGAAAGTCCTTAACTGATGCCTCAGTGACGCAGGGCTTCTCAAAGTCAGATAAGGTCAATTTATATGCTTTTATGTTAGGTTCTCAAGTTTTTGGCTTGTCCTATTGAGAAGGTGCTACTATATGTAAAACAAAGCAATGAACTTGTGTGAAAGATGTTGCTTGTTAATGAAACTAAATCACTATTTTTCCAACCGCAATTGATCCACATTCTGTCGAAGTAAATTTTGATGGCATTTTGAGCCTCATTAATGGAGGTGATACAGCTGCAATTGATGTAGGAAATTTCACTGCTGAATCTTTTACATTATATATTTTACAGCATAATATTTTTACATAACTTGTTGGAGCCAAGATGGCCATAATTTTGAGTACCATTGATGGAGTGATGCAGCTGCAATATAAGTAAGAAACATTTCCTATTTTAGATTGGAAAATCTCTTAGTTCCCTGGGATTTACTATCACTCGCGAAACATTTTCTGTAGGCAAATGTGATCACATTTGAATGCCAGGGTGTCAATCAGGAAACTGAAAATAATCTGGTTGAAGCTTCTCAGGTAATCTAGTTGAATTCATGACTCAGGTACTACAATATAATCTGTTAAAGCATCTCAGGTAATAAATTGATTATTTGGTTGCTTTGGAATTCTTAGTTTTAGTAAGAATGTTTCTGCAGAGATGCATTGGTTGGCAATGAATGCCGTTAGAATTTAAGAAAGTACTTAATGATGCTTGTGGGGTGAAGTTTTTTCTGAAATAGGAATACTAAACTTTGCATAGGGGAGTAAATTGGCTGTATATAATCAGCAAGTTTGGAGATGGAGCTGGTGTGGTAGTCAGTATTTAAGGAGGGTTATTTGTATGAAACTGAATGAACTTGTGGCGTTAGGGGAATGGAGAAGGCTAATATGATTAAGTGGTTTGCTGTTTTATTAATTTTGGTCCTTGTGATGGCTGGTGGAGTTGTGGGTGATGACAATGAGCCTACGGGGGGCTTGGAAAGGGTGGTGGTCCTGGAATGGGATTTGGGTTCAGTGGTAAGGGGTTTGGACTTGGAGGACATTTTGGTGGTAAGAAGGGGTCTGGGCGTCATAAGAAAGAGTTTGGACGTCGTGGGAAGGGGTTTAGTGGTGGATTTGGAATACCTGGGTTCGGTGGTGGAGGGTTTGGAGGTCCTGGGAATGGCTTTAAAGGAGGGTTTGGTGGACCTGGCTTTGGTGGTGGATTTGGAGGACCTGGTTTTGGTGGAACTGGAAAGGGTGATGGATCTGATGGTGGAAAGGCTGCGTTTGCTGGAACTCCATGAAGCTCATAAGAAACCAGTCATATAGAAAGTCAGTATGAATAAAACAATGGAATTTTAGTACGTGCATCACCGAGTCTGTTTTGCATCATTGTATGAATGTCCATGCCTGTCTGATTTGCTTAATTCACCCGTTATAATAGAATCACTACCAGTTTCAACAACTAATTGGTGACGGCGTGACGCAGGTTAACAATTTACAATATCATTAGCAAATGATTTCTGAACGCAGTATCACACCATTTGTCAATTATAACAAATCTTATTAATAAACAATCAAAATCGTTAATCTACCAACAAAAAACATATCCGCATTAATAACACCAAATCTTTAAATGTATTTAGTTGATTCCATCCTGACCGTCCATTAAGTCACCAATCCTCATCTCGTGACAAAGCGAAAGCCAAACCGTCGGGATCAAAAGGTCCCTTTCCTCAGCGGACTCCAAATCCCGCATCAAATTCATTTTAATATTTTTACACCAATTTCCTTTCAAACCCTCATCTCACACCCAACTTATCCCCTACAGAAAGGGCATTCTCGTCCTTCCAAAAAATCCAATTCCCCAAACTAATCTTTTCGAGAGCGTACAAAATACGCAAACACGCTTTCTCGATTAATTCGTCTATAAATCCGAGACCGTGAAAAACCCTAGAGATCAGGCAGCAGTGGGAATTTTCAGTCTTAGTTGATTGAGTGAGTGACTGACGACAATGTCCGCAACGCCAGGCTCCGGAGCTGCTGCTGGTACTGAGGATGAGAAGAAGCCTATGGAACAGCACATCAATCTTAAAGTCAAGGGACATTGACTGAGCGATTTCAGTAATCGACAGGTTTTGTATGTTGCCGACAGATCTTTGATTTTGTCGGCTCGATGTTTTACTGCATTTTGTGGAATTTTGTATGCTTTTTTTGATTTTTAGTGAAATTTTGAATGTTTTGATGTGTAGGATGGTAATGAAGTTTTCTTCAGGATTAAGCGAAATACTCAGCTTAGGAAGCTGATGAATGCTTATTGCGATAGGCAGTCTGTTGATTGAATTCATTGCGTTCTTATTTGATGGACGCAGGCTTCGCGCGAACAAACTCCAGATGAGGCATGTCTCTTCCAATAACTGATTTTGCATAGTTATTAATGAAACAGTTTATTCGTAATAGTGAAGTTCTGCAGATTTGTTTTCTTGTTACCCTGCTGCACATGCTGAGTGTTTTATGCAGGCTGCTCGAGCATTCTTTAAATTTGTTTATAATTTCGTGTTTTTAATGAAACAGCTTGAAATGGAGGATGGAGATGAGATTGATGCTATGCTTCACCAAACAGGAGGATCTTTGCTGCAGATTGTATGAGAGTTAAAGCGTGCATTCATAGAATGTATAGTTATGCCTTATGCGTCATAAGAAAGTTAGTAGTTTATGCTCTTTCATTAGTTGTAAGAGTTGTTCTGAATTTCTGGCTCTGCGAAGCATCAAGCTTTTATTATCTATCAGCAATAAATATATATTTCGGCACCTTATGCTTCACTTCTTTCGAATTATTTCTGCACTTTATGCTTCACTTCTTTTGATTTATTGTTATTCTATAAATTATGATTGAGCTCAGGAAATCTTGGCATATCAAAGTGATGCCTGAGTTTTAGTTTATGAATACCTTAGGTTTGAATGTACATTGTACAAGTTGCACATATCTTAGGGTCTGTAATACTATTGATTTTCGGCATCAGAATATCTCTAGTATCTCTAGCACAAAGCTGTTGCAGCGCGGACAGTTGCCTCGTCCGACAGATAGTTCTTTAGAGCATAGCCTGCAGAATGTATGTCCGCAAAGTGCTGAAGCCCTGCCCTTATGCCGCACCATGCATATGCAGCAGGTCTGTTCCTCTGCACCTTCATCTTCTTCATCATCTTCATCGTCGTCGTCCTCAAGCTCTGCCATATAAGATGCCCACCCTATCTGATCATCAGTCTCCTCCACAAGTCCATTAGTGACATTTCACCCCCGGCTCCCCACCTCCCCCACAAAATCCAGTCGGAATGCCTTGTCCTGTGCCTCCTCTTCCGAGTCAGAGCCTTTGTGCCTGAACGCTTCGGTTGAAGACACAACCCTCTGTATCTGTTCTTTCTCCGCCGCAAGCTGATCTGCAAACCTCACTCTCGGTCCTACATCCTCACCCTGCCTCGCATTCATCGATGATGATGACAATCTCGACGAATTATGCCTCAAAATCTGCGGCCTGCGCATTATAGGATCTGATATCGGCACATCATCACGAATATTCTCCGGAGGCTGAAACGAAGTCATCCTCGATAGCTGAGGCCTCAACACCTTCTTCGTCCTCACCAGCCCCGCTCTCCTCCTCTGGCGGCAACAATTCCAATGACCGCCGTTCAACATCATCCGGCATTGCAGAAATCCACGCTTGGCTCGCTCTTTTCAACCTCAACCTATCCTTAAAAGCCTTCCAATTCTTCTTATGATTATCATGGTTGATCAATGATCTATAAGCCCCGCATTCGGATCATCCACATCCCGGATCACGTCTAGCAAAACTCTGCTAGACTCAGCCTTGTTCCCACTCTCCCCACCGATCGAATCAACCAATGTTTCTCGTCCCTCCACCGACTTTCGCCTCCGGCGTCTGTTAGTCCCTTTTTTCCTTTCTGCCATCAATGGGTTTGAATCCCTCTCTCTCAATTCACCCTGCTTTCATCTGACTGAATTATCCAATGGCTGCAGCAATGAGTTGATCTCATGATCTGTCCGACAAAGTTGCTGTGGCTCAGAATACTTCCCATTTCCACCAACATTATCACAGCATGTTTTTCGCGGGAAAATGAATAAACTTTGTTTTGGAGAAATTGGTCAAATATCAAACTTCGGGGCTACGTTTAAATTTTAAAAACAAACTATTAATTAACATACCAAAATTGAATGTATCAGAGAGGAAGTTATCAAATACACATTAAATTTAAATATAATTTCTTTTGTTATAGGAGGGCTGATAAATAATTGTGAGACGGTGAGACATGATTTCAATCGTTGATTATTAATAATCCAACGAATGAGATTTGATTCAAAAAAGTAACCATCAATATCAACCGCTAGGATTTTTTGCAAATCCAACGCCCATTATATAAAAACTAAGTTTAGTCTCAATCGCATATTAATCTTATCTAACGGTTAATATTAAGTCCTTTCATCTCACCTAAACTCTTTGTTTATGTTGAACTTTACCCATCATAACCCAATATTAAATCAATGGATGTAAATGGATTAAATTCTGGAAAGACAATCAAATTTTTGCTAATTCTTTTTTATCGTCAGATCAATCAAAATCTACGATAAGCTGATTTCTTCGTGTCATACAAAATTTTAATTACTCTCAAGATTCAAACTTTGATGTTAATACGAGTATATTTTAAATAAATTCAACTCATTTTAAATACGATATAAACAATTTTACCCAAAGAAAAGGTAATTTTATTACAACCGATATTCATCTTAGAAAGTTCAAAGGCCCAAATGAAATGAAAGGCCCAGCCCAGTATCGCTCCGTCTTACTCCATCGGAGACCCGACAGCACCACCCGCAACGTTTAGCCATTTGCTACAATTTACCAACTCGAAGAAAGAACATCAATTTCACATACGTATATATTAACACCCGCACATGAATTTTCAAGCAGAAATCAACCCCCAGATTCGCAACAGTTTCTTGTTAGGGCACGGTTTCGCGTTGTTTGTGATTTAGGGTACGTTAAGTGCTCGAAACCCTAAGAGGGAGCGAGAGCTTTACTGATTGAGTAATTGAGGGTGTAAGTGCGTTGTTGAAGGTGTTTTGGAAGTGTCAGCTGTTGGAATTTGCTACTCAGGTGATGATCACTTCTGTTTTTAATTTTTTTTGTAAACCCTAGAATTTGGGAATTTAGGATTTTTGCTGGGGTTTGTTTAATGATTAATGCTGAAGCCTTGTATTTGCGCTAGTGCTAATGATTATTTCATCACTGCTAGTTGTTTGTGCTCTGTGGTAATGGCTTGTAACAATGTTTAATATTGCAATTGATATTGTGTTTAGTTTATATTTACTGTAGATATATTTGGTTTCTACAACAGTGAAACCTATGCATATTTCACCTATGTGACTATTTCTGTTGAAGCGATGTTTGAATCAGGGTTTATATGGAATTATCTAAATTTTCTATGTTGGACCAATAGATCACTTTTAAATAGACATTTCCCAGTTTTATGGTTAGTATAGTTTCCAACATTTTCGTCAGAGTTCATACTGTCATTTCATCTTGTCTAAGTTTTTAATCTGTCATTTCTGACTTGATTTCGTTTTATTTCACTAGCAGATTATATACACTCCCAAAACATCTGGATGGGATAGTTTTTTGCTCACCTTTAACAGTTGTTAGTTGATTATATTAATTGAATGTTGTTAGTACCTTTTTCTTCTTTCTGTAGTTCATTATGTTTTTTACACTGTAGATAGTCAATTGTTTAAATATTATGGAAAAAGAAGACACTTAGTCACCTAGTAGGGAATGTGTGAATGTAGCTCAGAGTCGATTCGATTCTTTGGGAGATCCGGTGACTTCAGAGTAGGTTCTAGTATAATGACCTCCCCATGCCAATCAGAAATTGAGAAGGCTCAAGAAGAAATAAGGTTTCAGTCGCAATAATTTTGAACTCTCTGATCATTTATTTGGAGCTATGTCAATAAACATTTGTTGATGACAGGCTGGAAATTGACTGCCATGAGGAACGGCTGAGGGAACTGGAATTTCTCGAGAAAGTAGGGTATTTTGATGCTCTTCAGTTAATAAGACGCGGGTCCTTATTAAAATTTATTACTTGACTTATTGCTCTCAGGGAGGTGATCCTTTGGATTTCAAGTTTTGTCATGCTGTTTCACCGAGTGTCCAATCTACTTCATTAGCAGATCAGCACCCAGATCAAATTGTAACCAGGTATATGTTATTGCTTGTGATTGACTGTGAAAACATGATTGCGGTGTTCACTGCTTCATGTAATAATCTTTTCTTGCAGCAAGGCAAAAGATAATTATGGAACAGCAGCTGTGCGATCTCAGCATTGGGAGGCTGATGATATTTTTGGAAAATCTGAGGACACAACTCATGAAGCTAACATCGGTGACAATCTCTTACTATTTGATGGTGATAATACATTTTATAAAGACGAGAGCATTGAGGGTCATGCTGGTAACAGTAATGCCGTGGTATCTGAAATTTTAAATCAAATTGGTGGAGATGCTAAAGCAATTGGTTCTGCTTTTTTTCGTCCATATGCGAAAAGAAACTGCTCCAAATCTAACTGTGATGGTGCAAGGTTGGATTCTGTGGATGTATTGCGTGGTCGTAACCATGGTTCTAGCAATGTGAAAGGCTCATTATCTGAAGCTAATAGAAAAGATCAGAAGCTTCCGTCTATAAGCCAACTCAAATCATCCAATAGGATTAGTGAGATGCTACAAAAGAATGATAGTCCTTATAATATGGAGTCTATCGCAATTTCAACTGCGGAAATACCTACAAATGTTCATGTTGGCTTTAAGGAACTTTCTTCGGATGAAAAATCTCGTGGGGACCTGCTTGAGTGTATAAAGGATCATGAGAAATACCAGGGTGCTAAGTCTTGCTGTACTGGTTTAAAAGCAGAGGAAACAATGGAGTTAGCAAACTGTGCTTCTCATATATCTGAGACCCAAAAAATGACTCAGAAACCTGGGACTGCGAGCCAGTCAGATCTATTGGTGATACCAAAAGAAATTAACTACGGGCATCCCAGTAGCACCACAACAGGCTTGGATATCCAAACCCCTAAAAATTATAGTGCTAGGAGTTCTAACCTGGTTGGTGCAGAATATATTGAACAAGACAGGGAGCTGATTTTAGTGACTGCCGAGGTCAGAAATATTGTAACTGAAGAACCATTAGAAACAATTATGGACCCCGAGCCTGTTGACACTAGTTCTGCTGTCGTTGTTGACGATAGAACAGATTGTGACATTGATAGCTGTTCATTCATCAAAGTCGAGGAAGATATAGCCCTTCATAACAAATCAGTAGCTTTTGACTCATTGATAAAAGAAAAGAAACAATTACAAGTCACGAAGAATGTGGATTATGTGATTGATCATACATCAAATCCCATAAATGACACATCTGCGGTTCAAATTTCTACCACATCTCCACTTGATGATGTTTCAAAACATTCCCATCCGGTCGGGCCACTATGGATAAATATGTCCCTGATAATGCCTACGACAAAAAGTTCACAAATAAAATGGATGAAGACTCTATATTGGCTGAAGCAAAAATTATACAGGTGTGTTGATCTTTTTCTTCCCTAAATTTTATGTCGTACGCAGTATCGGCAACCTTTTTGTACCTCACAATTACATAGATTACCCAGTTATTCTTTTACTCTGATTCTAATTCGTTATGGTTATTGGCCTAAAATTTTAAAAAGGCTAAGCGTTTACGGATTGCTGAGTTGTCTAAGAGAAACTTGCCCTTGAAAAACTATACAAAATCTCATTGGGATTTTCTGCTTGAGGAAGTAGCGTGGTTGGCAAATGATTTTATGCAGGTGCTTTAATACTTACCTATTGGATCATATGTGATACATCGCTTTTCTTCTCATATGTTCTTATGCTCTTCACTATCTTTTATGA